>KV019034.1:167891-239042 GCA_001598015.1 Dorcoceras hygrometricum
TACCATCAAACAATGAATCAAGTGCACGACTCAAACGTGGTAGACCAATTGGATCAAAAGATAAAAATCCACGAAAAAGAGAAGGAGCAAATACTGTTGATACTGGAGCAAATAATGTTAATGCTCATAATGAGATATCTAATCCATTGATTGATAAATCTGAAAATGCTGATGATCATTCCCCTGAAAAGGTTGAAATTGTTGAAAATGAAGAGATCACAATAAATTATGTCAACACGGGGAAAAGATTTAATCGATCGGAAATTATTGTCGATAATAAGTTTGCTTATAATACTGTTGATACTGGAGCAAATAATGTTAATGCTCATAATGAGATTTCTAATCCATTGATTGATAAATCTGAAAATGTTGATGATCATTTCCCCGAAAAGGTTCAAATTGTTGAAAATGAAGAGATCACGATAAATTATGTCAACACGGGGAAAAGATTTAATCGATCTGAAATTATTGTCGATAATAAGTTTGCTTATGCTGTAGCTCATGATGTTGTTAATGAAAATGATGATCCAGATCCTACATCTGTAGATGAATGTCGAAATCGACATGATTGGCCAAGTTGGAATAAAGCAATACAAGAAGAGCTAAATTCATTAGCAAAACGTGAGGTCTTTGGACATGTGGTACATACACCCAAAGGAGTAATTCCTGTGGGTTGTAAATGGATTTTTGTACGAAAAAGAAATGAGAAAAACGAAGTGACTAGATATAAAGCTCGATTGGTAGCCCAAGGTTTTTCTCAACGACCTGGTATAGATTATGAAGATACTTACTCTCCAGTGATGGATGCAATTACATTTCGATATCTTATTGGCATGACCCTACAAGAAAAACTTGAAATGCGTCTTATGGACGTTATTACTGCATACTTGTATGGAAAACTGGATAATGAAATTTACATGAGAATCCCTGAGGGATTTAAGATATCGGAAACATTTGGTCCAAATTATAGAAATGTTTGCTCCATTAAATTACAACGATCCCTTTATGGATTAAAGCAATCCGGACGCATGTGGTACAAACGACTTAGTGACTATTTATTGCAAGAATGATATAAAAATGATCCAATTTGTCCATGTATATTTATTAAAAGGAATGGATCAAAATTTGTCATTATTGCCGTATATGTTGATGATTTAAACATTATTGGAAGTTCCGAAGAACTTGAAAAGACAGTTGATATATTGAAAAAGGAATTTGAAATGAAAGATCTAGGCAAAACGAAATTTTGCCTTGGTCTACAAATTGAGCATCTTCATGATGGAATCTTAGTCCATCAATCAACTTATACGCAAAGAATTTTGAAACGATTTTACATGGATAAAGCTCATCCATTAAGTTCACCCATGGTGGTTCGATCACTTGATACGACAAAAGATATTTTTCGACCACGTGATGAACAAGAATGACTTCTTGGTCCAGATGTACCATACCTAAGTGCTATTGGTGCATTGATGTATCTTGCAAATAGCACAAGACCAGACATATCATTTGCTGTCAATTTGTTGGCAAGATATAGTTCTTCCCCGACGCGAAGACATTGGAATGGCGTTAAACATATATTTAGATATCTTCGGGGAACCTACGATTTGGGTTTATTTTATTCAAATACTTGTGATTTGCAACTAACTGGGTATGCAGATGCTGGATATCTATCTGATCCACACAAAGAACGATCACAAACTGGGTATTTATTTACTTATGGTGGAACAGTTATTTCCTGGAGGTCTACAAAACAAACTATGGTTGCTACTTCATCAAATCATGCAGAAATACTTGCAATCCATGAAGCTAGTAGAGAATGTGTCTGGTTGAGATCAATGATTTACCATATCAAAAAGGAATGTGGTCTGTCTGCAAATAAAAGCTCAGCAACGATAATTTATGAAGATAACGCAGCTTGCATTGTTCGGCTAAAAGAAGGATACATCAAAGGTGATAGGACGAAACACATATCCCCAAAGTTCTTTTTCACACATGACCTACAAAAGAAAGGTGATATTGAAGTTCAACAAATACGCTCAAGTGATAATCTGGCCGATCTTTTCACAAAATCATTGCCTACATCAACTTTTGAGAAATTGGTATACAAGATCGTGATTAAAATAATATAAAGTCCTAATCACTTATTGAATAATTAGACATCCAAATTTGACAATTTTGTAGACACCCAAAATTGACAAATTGTAGACATTCAAATTTGATTTCATAATAATCTAATAAATATGATGATTTTTGAGTTTTTTAAAAATATTTTTTTATTCTTTAAAAATTTTGGTAGACAAAACAATATTATTTTTATAAGAATGTTTTCCCACTCTTCTTTATTAATAATAAATAACATATGCATCATATCGAATTTCGGCATGAGTTAATTATTTTTCTTTGGCAAAAAACTTGGGCATGAAATATCAATAAATAAGACTTCCAAAAAAAATAAATAAAATAATCAAATTAATTACATATAAACCCAACAAACATAAATCAATGCCAACTAGACAAACCAACCAAAACAATAATCCAACAATATCATATGTGGAGAAGGCTCGATAATGATATAATACCATCCTAAAGAATAACAACACAACATACAATTACACGGGACATTTATCAGTAAATGTCTTAGACCCCATATTATAATAATATCCGGGGACTCGATGACACAAAAGAGTTCTAATTCCTCTCGATGATTCCTCCCAAGCAGCCAACAATGCACGAACTTATGTGAGATATACCGATATCAAGAGTCAAGAGATAGATATCGACAAATCAAAATTTTCTCGAGTTGCTTCATGCCTCGATGGACTGTGCCTAAAGATATGGCTCCATACTCGATGACAACAACTACTAAAATCAGACCAAATCGAGCGTCCAAAATCCTATACTAATCACAATACATCTCAAACCGAAATATCAACGGTACCAAATAGATAGGTTCAAAATGGAATGCATCAGTGGTAAATGGGACCAACTAAGATAAAATGTATCTGAACAAATAAAATATTTTATTTTATTTTACACATTAACAACCAACTGAATACGTGCAACGCATAAAGTATCATATAATTTAGGTAATAAAAAATAAAATCATATATGGTAACATTACAAAACTCGGTAAAAAAACCGTGAAATAACTTATCTTCACATAGAGTATCCTCAGATATAGGCTGGAATTATCAACTCAGAAAAATTAGCTTAATATTGATTTAAATAGTTTTATTATCATATGAGCATTTAGCAACCATTTAATTTCAACCAAGTATTCTAACTTCAACTATTTATAAATTCTAATTGATTTTGCGCATTGTAGCAGTGACAGAGAATGAGCATAACTCCTTCGTATTGGATCCAAATCAAGCAATTTTTGCTCTGCTACATAGATGATATATTCTTTTTCCTGGTTTGGTCGATGCTGCATGTGTGGGTATTGCCCACAAATGAAGGTGGCCATTCAGCAGCTGACATGTGGCGGAAAAACAGTATAATTAAAAAAAAATAATAATAAAAAACAGCTAAAAATAAAAAAGAAAAACTAGCTGTTTTTTTTTGCAGCTCATGAAACTTTTTTGCAGTTGGTTTTTTTTTTCAGCTGGTTTTTATTTTATTTTTTTTAATTCTACTGTATTCCGCCACATATCAGCTGCTGAATGGTCACCTGCATTTGTGAGCAGTACCCACACAGACAGCATCGACAAAGCCCTTTTTCCTTGTCTTATGGGAGTTTGAAGGTGATAATTTAGTTGCGTCCTATTTGGATGGAAGGTCGGTGATATAATATTCTTATGATCGTAGATATATCTACGGCAGAAATTCTGTCGTCTGGTCATATTAAACCCAAGCCCATATACTTGCGAGGTATTCATTGGTTTGGCCCAATGGGCCTGTTTGCTTTGTCCTCAGAAAACGTCTACCAAAAGGGGTTCCACCGACTTCGAATTCGGTTCTGACTTAGGCCATCTCCAACCCATAACTTTATTTTGGAGTAATTTCTGCACTAAAATAGCGCAGTTTCTGCACTAAATATATATACATCTCCAATCCACTTACTTCAAATCTTATATCAAAAGGTATATTCTCATAATATTTCATTAATTCCTATATTTAATGTTTCTTAATAGTATAACAATATAATTATTATTAATATTTAATTAGTATTTTAATAATAAATTACAATAATTTGATATAAATTAAGAAACGTAATTAAATATTAAAATAAATCCATAACTTTAATATATAAAATTTAATTGAACAAGGAGAAGTTTGATCTAATTGATTTATTATACTATTAATTAATTAAATATGTTTAATCAATAGAAATATTAAATTCATTTAAATATTAATTTATGTATATTAAATAAAAAAATTTTAGTTGAATAATTTATTAATTTTGATTTTTTATAATGGTTTCATATAAATCTATTTTTTTCAATAATTATTTAGTATAGTAAAAAAAAGAAAAGAAAAGATAAAGATTTAACGTAATGCAAAAAACTGTTGGCGTGAGCAAGTGAAGCAACAATATATATATTCAGGCTTGTTGGCGTGAGCAAGCACGAGCTCACAAAGTGATGCTCATGTTCATGCGTGCTATTTGCCTTTAATTTTTCATATATATACTCCTTTATATTAACTACAACTCAAATTCAACTATTAGATTAATAATGTAATGGTGTTGACCCTTAATTAAGTTCAATGAAAAAAAAAAATCTAATAAAAAAATTTAAATAATAACGTTTAAAAAGATCATCATATGAGATAAATATTTACCAAATGAAAAAATAAATATACAACACACACAAGGTACCTGCTTCAACGGCTGTGTATATACTTTTCAATAGAACAATATTTATTTGTTAAAATGGAAACCCCATTTACTTCACAAATATTACCACAGCTACATAAAACCAACAACCATATTCCATACTACTTATCAATAAATCACCTTCGATGTCCTCAGGGGCACAGACGAGTTGGTAAGATTTGGGGTGATGCGGGAGTAACTTTCCCGGCTTCACGGATTCGATTCTCGTGTGGAGCATATTCTCACTGAAATATTGTGGGGTATGCTCTGAAAGTTAGTCCGTTATATGGGCCCTCTCTGCCGGACCCTGTCTACTCGTGCATATCCCTCGATTTACCAACCTGTATTGGCCAAATGACATCTGACCTATACAGAGTGTTAACCCATTAATAAATTAATTTTCTTTAAAAAAAATAAATCACCTTCGATATTTTCTTGTCTATCAAGATTAGTAATAAGTAGTCGGCATATTCCCTAAACTAACCCAA
The DNA here is from genome assembly GCA_001598015.1 of Dorcoceras hygrometricum. Classification (NCBI taxonomy): domain Eukaryota; kingdom Viridiplantae; phylum Streptophyta; class Magnoliopsida; order Lamiales; family Gesneriaceae; genus Dorcoceras; species Dorcoceras hygrometricum. Next base: position 173,199 of record KV019034.1, read on the forward strand.
AAGATTCCCTCTATTGAAATGTTTATTTACATTATTATTAAATTAAATGTCAAAAACTAAACATAAAGAAAGGGTAAGAAATGGAAAAAGAACTCCCGATTCACGTGCGCCTGTCACGTGTCTTGTAGTCTGAAATTTCTTAATAAATGTTCCTCCAATCCCCAATTCCCCGCACCCATTTGTTCTCTTCATATTTACACTTGGACAAACCACTTTCTTCGGTATTCACACCATAATTTTTCTGTGTTTTACATCAGGAATCGCAAGGTTCTCTCTACACTATAGATCTCTGTCTCTCGTCTTTCTATTTGTCTGATTGCTGATCGGAGATCTGTTTTCTCAAGTTTCGTTGTTTTTTGGTGTTGAAAATAGTTTACAAGGATGGGCAGCTCTGGATTTTCATGGAAATTGAAGGATCACCCCAAGCTTCCGAAGGGGAAGACGATAGCGATGGTTGTATTGGATGGGTGGGGTGAAGCCAAACCCAATCAATACAACTGCATCCATGTTGCGGAGACTCCAACCATGGATTCACTGAAAAATGTAATCTCTTTTTAGTTTTTTATTAGTTTTCACGTCTGAAATACACTAGGTTCCGGATTTCTAAACTAAATGATTAGGTATTGCATTGGTGAAAATATTGGCCTGTATGCTAAGATCCGACTTTCAACCATTTTTTTTGTTGTTGCCTTTAAAACTTCGTGGGTTAGATTTTTTTAAGATAATTTTTATCGTAAAATACTAAATGGGACTGAGTTATTTGTGTTTTTGAAGAGTGCCCCAGAGAGGTGGAGATTGGTGAAGGCGCATGGTACTGCAGTGGGGTTGCCAACAGAAGATGACATGGGCAACAGTGAAGTTGGCCACAATGCTCTTGGTGCTGGCCGGATCTACGCCCAAGGGTGAACGTCCTTACTTGTTACTTTACTTTATTGAAGTTATAGTAGTCAACTGGGAAAAAAGATATTGAAAACTAAATGATTTTTGTTGACTGTGACCTCAAACGACTTCTGCTGGTTTTTTCTTTGCTATAATGTTATTTTCTTGAAAAGAAGAACGTGCATCCTTTGGCTTCGAGTGAAGTTATCATTTATATGGCTGATCGAGAGAAGTCCCTGGACTAAAAAGGAAGCAGTTCTGCCTTTTGATATGAGTGGGATTGCTATCATTACCAAAGCTGCTAAAATGTTAAGTTTCTGTATGTGGAGATAGTTCACACTCAGTGTCAGTTACGTTAGGCACATAGATATACAAGCGCAGATTGGTAGATTCTTTTGATTTATGTTATCATGCCTAGGATGCATAGGCCTAGATAAAAAAGCATGTTAGTTAACTGGAATCAAGAAAATATGTTATACTGTTTGATCATTCTTTTGCCTCTGTCCACAGTTGCTGAATAGTTCATCAGCTTTCGAAAGGTTCGGTTCCCAAAAAGTATTGCCTTGTTATCTTACCAAATGGGAATGGCAAAATTTTTGTTGCTCAAGTTTGCGAATTCGAAAGGTTATCATGCATTTATCTTTTCTCATTTTTACGTTTTTCTGTGTATAGAGCAAAGCTTGTGGATCTTGCTCTGGAATCTGGAAAAATTTATGAAGGAGATGGTTTCAAGTACATCAAAGAATCATTTGAAACAGGAACGCTGCACCTTATTGGATTATTAAGTGATGGAGGCGTTCATTCTAGGCTTGATCAGTTGCAGGTATTCCAATTGTTTATTTGTTTGTTCCTTGAAGTTCTTAAATCCTTGACTGTTTTCACATTTAAATCTCTTCTACTTGAACATGCTTTTAACATATAAGATAAGAAAAGCTTATGTGAATTACTTTTGGGTGTTCAGTTGCTACTTAAAGGAGTAAGTGAGCGTGGTGCTAAAAGAATTCGTGTTCATATTCTCACGGACGGACGTGATGTGTTGGACGGTTCAAGTGTGGGTTTCACTGAAACTCTTGAAAAAGATCTTGCAGAACTGCGTGAGAAAGGTGTTGATGCCCAGATTGCATCTGGTGGAGGTCGGATGTATGTTACGATGGACCGTTATGAGGTGAACCATTCTTTTTTCTATCTTGGCGTGATCATTCTCATGAAATTTGGTTTTTCCATTCAGAATTATGTGACTCCGCATATCATGGGGCTGCTTTGACTTTTGCATGTTTTTTATGTATTCAGTAATTGCTTGGCTTCTAGGCCAAGCCAGTATGCATTGAAAATGGCACCTTTTGAGGTAGTGAGAGGATTTAATTGGCAGAAGTTATTGAATCCTACCTATTTTCACCAAAGAAGAGAATATAACTATTGGGCTCACAATCTTTTTTTAAATTCATGTTTGCTGGACTAGCATTTTTGTTTTCACTTAAGGTTATTCTACCTCCACCTCGTCTTTTGGCCCCACTGTTAATTTCTTATGTCTTCATAATTTCTTGTGATTGTTTTCTGTTCTATAATGCCTCATCTTATGACCCTTAGACTTGGATTGGAGAATGAGACAGTTAAACATGATTTGGTAACTACAATGAGAATGCTTTTAGACTCTTTGCACGTGTTTTTTACTTGATGTTTGTTGTAGAAATGCCTGGCCGGACATAATGCCATCTAGTTGATTACCAAGCCATTGATTCTGTTTCTCATTCACCTATACTGTTCTTAATCTGCAGAATGATTGGGATGTTGTAAAACGAGGTTGGGATGCCCAAGTGCTTGGAGAAGCACCACACAAGTTTAAGAGTGCTGTTGAAGCTGTCAAGAAGCTGAGAGAGATTCCTAATACAAATGATCAATATTTACCCCCATTTGTTATTGTTGATGATAGTGGAAAAGCTGTTGGACCTATTGTCGATGGTGACGCAGTTGTGACCTTCAATTTTCGTGCTGATCGCGTGGTAATGATAGCTAAGGCTCTTGAGTATGAAGATTTTGATAAATTTGACCGAGTCCGATTTCCTAAAATTCGTTATGCTGGAATGCTTCAATATGATGGTGAGCTCAAACTTCCAAATCGCTACCTTGTTTCTCCCCCAGAGATTGAACGAACATCTGGAGAATATTTGGTGAATAATGGCATCCGAACTTTTGCTTGCAGGTAATTTGGCTATAAATTTACTTTGAAGTTTTTAACCTTTTTAAGTACACACAAAGCTCTTAAATAAATAATAAATAAATAACAAAAGAAGAAGCACAATGCTAATGGCCTTGTGTCTTTATCAGACTAAAATTCTGAACTTTTCTTTCTTAATTAATGTATCTGCCTAGCCTTTTATACACAGATTCATGCTTTGTGGTCATTGTGTATGTCGCGGACCAATTACATTTTTTGCATGCTTTTCAAATTAGTTATTTATCTTGTTTTTTACAGTGAAACGGTTAAATTTGGTCATGTCACCTTTTTCTGGAATGGGAACCGCTCAGGATGCTTTAACCCTGCATTGGAAGAATATGTTGAAATTCCTAGTGATAGTGGTATCACTTTCAATGTCAAGCCGAAGATGAAGGCCTTGGAGATTGCTGAGAAGGCACGTGATGCAATTCTTAGCCGTAAATATGATCAGGTAATCCATCAACTTCTTGGTTTTCTTCAATTGCTTGTTGAGGAGAATCTTACTGCCAAGTTCATAATAGTTCTGATGTGGTTTATTTCGAAGGTACGTGTCAACCTGCCTAATGGTGACATGGTGGGACATACGGGCGATATTGAAGCAACAGTTGTAGCTTGCAAGGCAGCTGATGAAGCTGTGAAGGTATGTTGATTCTGCTATTGTAACATTTGATGGAGGAACCCATAAACAATAGTTCTCCGCACAATTTTCACAGTGGTGAGGATATATGCCTTTTATGCTACACGTGGCAAGATACATGCCTAATTCTAGTTACTGTTGTTCATGTCAGTTTTTGTGGGCTCCGTAACACTCTTGGTCCCATGCAAACTTTGTATTACAGTAGTAATTCGAAAAGTATAATACAATTCTATTTACCGACTCATTGAGATAAAGGGGAAAAAAGAAGGTATTAAGTTTAATAAATGTATATTTTTATCCCGTACATATATTGATGATTCCTTTCCCTTGGGAGTCTCCCATATTCTCTCCCAGTGGTGCCTAACTTAGGCATACTTAGGCGTAGAGAGGTCATACCGGGAGAGATTTTCTTGAACGAACTAACCAAGGAAGAGCAGTCATAGGTAAGCAAGCCAAGTTACGTGAGGAAAAAGAATCTCCTTTTTCTTAGTGAGCATTGCTAGAGTATGAAGTAAAAATACTTTGTGGTCTAGAGTCCACCTAAATGGATGATATATATATATAACTCATGGTGATGTGGTGTGACGTAAAGAGCTACCTGCGATTAACATGTCACATTATCAACCAGTTAAAAATTTCTGTCTTTGAAGCTTTAACTTTATGTATACGACTTGTTAATCGTATTGATTTGGGTAGATGATCCTGGACGCAATAGAGCAAGTGGGTGGAATCTATGTTGTTACTGCTGATCATGGAAACGCTGAGGACATGGTGAAAAGAAACAAGAAAGGCGAGCCACTTCTTGACAAGGATGGCAAGATTCAAATACTTACTTCTCACACTCTGGAACCAGTAAGTGATTTGACAAGGGTGGCAATATTCAAATACTTACTGTCTATGATTTACTAGTTGATAAAGCCAAAAATACAACCAGTCATATACTCGTTGGAATGGTTCATCCAAACGATCCAGCATATATTATCCGGTTGATCGGAGTATGAATTCTTCCTTATGACACATTAACCTTTTGTGCAGGTTCCAATTGCTATTGGTGGACCTGGGCTGGCACCTGGTGTGAGATACCGCAAAGATGTTCCCAGTGGTGGTCTGGCCAATGTGGCTGCGACGGTAATGAACTTGCATGGATTTGAGGCACCCAGCGACTATGAGACAACCCTTATCGAGGTTCTTGATAACTAGATACCGTCCCCGATCCGCACTCTTACACATTTTGCAAACTATAAGAAGGATGGCTGAGGAAGTTTGGAATACATTATCCATTATTTTTGAATAAAGTGTCTCAGGCTAGTGTCACCGATATTTAACATACCATCGAAATGGTAAAAACTGCCCGTGCTTTGGGAATTGAAATGTTTGAAATAGTTTTGAATTGTTTCACTTTACTTGGTCCTAACTTTATGTTTCTGTTACGCAAGGGTATAATATTAGACATAATAATATGAACTAGTCTCCCAAAGTCAATTAGCAATCGATAATATTGAGTGATACGTGCTTTAGTATTTCTAAATATTTGTGTTTAAAAAGGTGGGATTTGTCTATCTATTTTACTTTTGAAAACATTTCGAATTTATAATGTTCCTTAATTCAGTAATGTATACGCAAGTAGTTCCTTAATAAAGATTTTGTTGTAGAGTTATATCTTTTTTAAAATACATAATACTTTAATTATGTATTCTTGACATGAGAATTGTGTAAGGTGGGTGTTATATTGATTCATAAACAAGAGTTTCAGCTCATTGCAAGCTTCCTTGCATATAAGCTCTTCTAATCTGTATAGTGCTTACCTTTTTATCTTCAACGTCATATATATATTGGCATTGATATTAGCGTTGGAAAATGGACAAAGTTTAAATTAATTAATCGAGTTATAACCGTTAGATAGAAGTCGAAATTGATTTGAAAACTTGAATCTACATTTCGAGTAGATATTTTTGGAGTATTACTTTGTTCAAAATCGATTTGAGGTGAATGAGAAATTAATAAAGTAATTAAAGTCCATTTATTGGAAATCGTGCGTCTGTCCCATATCGGGAAAAGAGTTTAGTCAAACATTCCTTATATATGACTATGTATTATGTGTAAATAATTAATACAAATTGTGATAGATCCATGTGCATGTCGCAATGGGCGCTTTGAGGCGCACTTTACACCTCTAGAGACCATTGGATGTAGAGCCATTGGCTACGGATCCATGCATTCCTAAGAGTTGTGACTATGCACCAAAAACCCCTATCCATTCAAACTCTATAAATATTATCACCCAAAGTCTGAATTGAACACCAAGAAATCCTAGCATTTCTAATATCTCTCATTTCCATACTGTCCCCGCGTCCTGAGTCCAAAAACATTTGAAAGTTCGTTGTCTCGTAATTTGGTATGCTCCTATTACAAGAAGTTCGTCGTTGTATCTTGAGAAACGATTGCCAACAACGTAAGCACCTGAATATCGTTTTAAAGAAATATTGTTCAACACTATCCTTGACTATCACAAGTCTGTATTCGAATAAAAGTGTCTACCAATTAGGATTTTTCCTAAAGCAACATATATATGCACGAAAAATTAAAATCCTAAAACTTTCCAGATTGCAAATCGATAGGTATCAAGAGCAAAACATTGAAATGGTTCAATTAGAAGATTAAAATAATTTCGGAAACGATAATTGAACAAACCATGACCCCCCATCCTAATCTGTATGTATTTTTCTATGACAAAAACGTTTAGATAGATGATGTTGAATAATTTAATTAGATGACAGCTATAATGATATCCACCGCTGAACCTCCACAAAAATTAGATTCTCAGTTTGACTACCGTCTTCTTTAATTCCTCTTCACCAGAATCATTTCTTTCAATAGAAAATGATAAAATTAAATAATTAGGTGGTGTGGAATATTTGTCATTCATTACAATCGATTATTGTTTTGGGCTGAAGATTCCCACTTTACGAAGGCTTCCAAATTTTATCAGCAGTGAAAACATTTCGAAACATCATCTGAATCTAACAGCTTGCGTATTTATTGGAATATAAGCCAATTTTTTCACTTCCTGTATATTAGTGCAAACTGTATGTTTGGTTCACTTTCTTCGTTAATTTTTAATCCTCCATAATGCGAAACTCTAGTTTGTTTTGCTATATATATTTTGCATGGCAATTTTTATATATTTTTTCAAAATGACCTGGTATTTCTATGTGCAGCACCATAACACTACTTCCGGTAAAAGAAATTAAATTGCAAAAAAGTTCCTAGCTGCATAGGCAAGTTGGTAAGACTTGGGTGATGTGGGAGTAACTTCTCCGACTTCATGGGTTCGATTATCATGTGGAGCATATTCCCACTGAAATATTGTGGAGGTATGCTATGAGAGTTAATTCGTTATATAAGTTTTCTCCCTCGGACCTTGTCTACTCGTGCATAACCCTCATTTAAAATTTGTATGGGTCAAGAGACCTCTGACCTATACAGGAGGTTAGCCCATTAATAATTTAATCTTTGAAATGAATTAAATTGCCAAAAATCGGAAATGCGTTCAAAAGATTGAAAATAATCACATTGAGAATCAAATCTCAAAAAAGTAAACTTGGGACGAAAAATAAATCTTGCCATGTATATTAATATAATACTGAATAATGGACTATATATATGGGTGATCTGGGATTTTTCGGTTGCATAATTTGGACAACAAGGTTAGCCCAATAAAATCAAATTGACGAAAACTACATGTTACCTTGAGATAAATGCTAAGACAACAACATTGTACCCACTCTCCCACCACATTAAAAAACGAATGTAGCATAGTAACCGACACATTAAAATCCAAATTAACTTCAATTATGTAAAATTATCATGTGCTTATTATATTAAACAAAGCAATATAAATACGCATGCATTGGCACCATTTTTAAGCGTAGAAAAGAGAACCATGCAGCTGAGAATCTTGATTCTTCCACTAGTTCTAGTCCTTTCGGCCACCGCGCATGCACACAACATCACCCATATACTTGCCGGGTATCCGGACTTGTCCACCTTCAACCACTACCTCACCGTCACTCACCTGGCGGCGGAGATCAACCGCCGACGCACCATCACCGTGTGTGCCGTCGACAATGCAGCCATGAGCGACATCCTCTCCAAGAATTATCCACTCTACACCATCAAGAACATTCTCTCCCTTCACGTCTTCGCTGATTACTTCAACTCCAAGAAGCTCCACCAGATGCCCAAGGGGTCCGCCACCACCTCCTCCCTATTCCAGGCGACAGGAGAGGCGGCCGGGACTTCCGGGTACGTAGACATCACCAGCATGAAAGGCGGGAAGATCGGTTTCTTGCCCGTCGACAGCACCGAAGATGAGCCGGTGGCGACCTTTGTGAAGACTTTAGGAGATATAGATTATGATATATCAGTTATCCAAATCAGTCATATTCTGACCTCGCCGGAAGCCGAAGCTCCGTCCTCCGCGCCCACTGACGTGAACGTGACTTCTCTCATGGCGAAGCAAGGCTGCAAAGCGTTTTCCGATCTGATCCGGGCCGAAGGGACCGAAGACACTTACCTCCAAAGCGTCGTCGGGGGGCTAACGGTCTTCTGCCCCTCCGACGAAGCTCTAAAATCATTCATGCCTAGTTACAGAAATCTAACCCCCGAAGGCAAAACATCGGTGGTCCTGTATCATGCCATTCCCACCTACAATTCACTCGGGATGCTCCGATCGAGCAACGGTTTGGTGAACACTTTAGCCACCGGAGGACCAAATAAGTACGATCTCACCGTGTTAACCGACGGGGACAACGTGAAACTGGAAACTAAAGTAAACACCGCCACTATCAAAGGGACTCTAATCGATGCAGATCCCCTCTCGGTTTTTAAGATCGACAGGGTTTTGCTGCCCCGGCAGCTGTTCAAGGCGGATCCCTTATCCAAATCTAAGAGCGCCGAAGCTCCAGGCCCGTCCACCGACGACGACGCGGCGGCGGACAAAGATTCGAGCCATGATAGAGGAAGAATCCGCGGTGGCTGGTTTGTTATCAGCTCGAGTTCTTGTTTGGTGATGGGAATTTTGGCAACCATTTTTTAAGTCATGCTATTTTTTGAAATTGTGTGCTTGGATATGTAAACAAGAATTCATGATACGTGGCCACTGTTATTACCGATATGCTATTAATTTGTACATTAATTGTTGCAATCTTTATGGAATACAAATTGTTCTATACATATGATTTAAGGAAAATTGTAGGCGGAGCCAGATTTTCATATCGAGCCCACAAACAAAGAAGTGAAAATAATTATTATATATTATATGTTTGTACGTAATAAATAAATAGAACACCACAGCGTATATTCGTTTATTATCAAAATAGGAAAGTGAAAAGCTCTGCTCAACCAAGTTTCAAATATGATTATCTATCTCGAAGAAATCCTATTTTTGTTTTAAGAAAAATTTTCGAAGTCTTCAATGATAGCTTTCACACTAACATTTCTTTTACACTAACATTTCTATAATTTTGCTCTTAATATATATCTAAAACAATTTTCACATTTCGTGAGTTCGAGACGACGAAATTTCTGGCAGATGTGAGACGATGCTTCGTGATTCCTGCAGCCACATATCACATGTCAGAGGGCGTCGGAAATGTGTCCGGCGAAACCCCTCCGATACTTAAGTCAGGCGAGATACGAGAGCAAAAAAGAGAGTAAGGGAAAATATATGCTGGGAGCAAAGAATGCTAGAATATGTGAATGAATGAATGAGGCGTAACTGGTATTTATAGAGAGGCTAGGCGGTGGAGGTGAGCATATAATGGCGAATATTCCTACATCGGATATCGCGGGCGAGATACTCTCCGCGATCCTCGGCGATCCATTGTCTCACATCTACAAGCAATCCCGACGTTCCGAGCTCTCGAAGTGGTGGTAGCTCGTCGACTGAAATAATTTGGTTACGTCATATTCCATCATTCTGCATTAATCATTGGGAGTTACTGATCTCCTTAGGAAATTTTATACTTGTCGTTACTGTTATCAATATTGTATGTGAGATCAGAAACATACTTTCCCTTAAACTAGTATATTAAAGAATTAAATTCACTAATAGTTTTAAATAAATATTAATTTCAAAAAGACATAAGGGCTAGTTTGATAATTATATCAAATTCAAATTCCTTTTCCTCCAAACAAGAATTTATAAATACCATTTTTAGTTTCAAATTAAACACCAAACGTATTCCAAATCCATGGATTTTCATCAAATTCCAAAATTTCTAATTATTGCTAAACCTATAAATCTTAATTACAAATTTATGTAACTCTTATTAAACTAATTTTTATTAATATAAACAAATTAAAATTTTGGGCTAACCAATAAATTAACCTGAGATTTAAATGTATTTGCATGCCTTAATCACATAAATAACCATTCAATTAACCTGAGGTTTAAATGTATAGTATTTGCATGCGGCCATCACACAGATAACAATTCCAGGAACAGAAATTTCATAAACCCGTCCCCTCTTCAGTCGATCTCTATCCGCCGTTGAAGATTGTGTGCATCCATTTCTTCCCCGCGTGTTTCTTAACCAGCTGTTGTTTTCTCCAGTGGACTCCGCTATTCTTGATCAACACCAATCTTGATCAAACCAGTTCTCATTGTCGCTCTAAAGTTTGTATGAATCTTGATGAAAATCTTTCGGGTGAAAAGATATTTTTACTGCCGTCAGACTTTTGACGATTGCTTTGTGTGCTTGTAAGCATATTTCAGGAAATTAACTCTCAAAGAATCATCGGGGGACTCGAGTAGTGTTTCAGACCATATATCTGTTAGGGTGAATGGATCGGCCTCAAGAATCGGAAGGAGACTCCGAGTTCGTTGGTTCCAAAGGTGTTGTGAGGAAAGATGAATTCGTCAGAGTACTAACAGAGGCATTGTACTCTCTGGGCTATTCACAGACAGGGAGGCAACTAGAGGAAGAGTCGGGAATAAGTTTGCACTCCAGTGAAGTGAGGTTGTTTAAGCAGCAGATTCTTGATTGTCGATGGGATGAAAGCATCGCAACGTTACATCAAATTGGCCAAATGGATGAAACCAGTATTAAGTTGGTATCTTCTGTCATATTGGAGCGTAAATTTTTCCAACTTTTGGCTGGAGAAAAAATCATGGATGCCCTGCACACTCTGAGGAATCAGATCACACCGCTTGGTGTGGATGTTGACACCGTCTGTAAGCTATCATCGTTTATTTTGCTTCCCTCTCAGATACTAGACCTACATGGACCTTATGGTCAGGAGTCGACGATGAATTCTGGTAAAAGGTTTCTGGATGAGTTGAAAACGTTGCTTCCCCCATCAGTTTGGTTTCCTGAGAACCGATTGGTGCATCTTGTGGAACAGGGTATTGAGTTCCAAAATGACATGTGCTGGTTACACAATACACCCTCTGGAAAGATGTCATTGCTTGCTCATGAAGATTGTGGAATGGATCAGATTCCTAATCACACTGTGCAGGTTTGTATCTTTTTATTACTGGCACTTGTAGAAAACAAAGATGGGAAAGCCTTTATGTTCTCTCAATACTCGGATGACCGGTTTTCGCATTTACTTTTTCGACCATGCAGGTGTTACAAGAACACATAGGTGAAGTCTGGTTCTTGAAATTTTCACACAATGGGAAATACTTAGCCTCTTCATGCAGTGAATGTCTGGTGATCATATGGGAGGTACACAGTCTTGCTTCATTCTTCACAGATACTTCATTGATGGGAAAAAGTGTTGAATGCTTTGTAACTGTTTGTACCTTTGTGTATTGAACGATTAAAGAAATATTTATCTACGAATTAAAACAAAAAAGTAAGTCGAGGTAACAATAAAATGAAACTCTAGGCACCTGTATAATATAGAAATACTCGCTGGATGGAAAACATGCACCTGAATTTGTATGGTCGATGTGATATTTTTAGTTCCTTAATGCTTGTCCTTAAGGGATAAACAATCTGGCTCTTGGTTCCCAAACCATATGCATATATATTTTATGGATTCTTTTACAGATTTCAGCAGTGCTATACTTTTCAGCTGTCACATTACAAATTGTTAATGGTATCTATATGCTTACCATTGTTGCTACTGCTGTTGCCACTTTCGTTGTCCTGTATACTACAGCATAAATCACAGTGACGTTAAAACATGAAACAGAATGAACGAAAACAAAAAGAACTTATATTGGTGCAATCTGAGCCATTATGAGAGAGCAATCTGAGCCCGCTGAATCATTCCTATATGAAATAGTACCATGGGATTCACGTTATCTATATGCTTATCATTGTTGCTCTAGACAGTCATTTGTGTCATGAAGGTAAAAACTTCATTCTTCCAGTGTATATACACAAATTTTGGTCATGCTGTCCAAAGGCTTCATGTTATTCATACTTCCTCTACTTTTTGTAGGTTAATGTTGATGGACAAGTTTCTCTGAAACATCGATTATCTGGTCATGAGAAACCCGTCTCCTATATTTCATGGAGCCATGACGATAATCAACTTCTTACATGTGGTGAGGAGGAGACGGTTAAACGGTGGGATGTGGCCTCTGGTGAATGCCAACATACATATGAGATAAGTGGCCGAATTGATCTTGGTCTGGTCTCCTGTGAATGCCAACATACATATGAGATAAATGGCCGAATTGATCTTGGTCTGGTCTCCTGTGAATGGGCTCCGGATGGGAAGAGTATATATTCTGGTGTTAATGACAAAAGGATCATCATGTGGGATCCGGAAGGAAATCTGGTAGAATGTCTGCCAACGCATGGAACTATGAGGATTGCTGATCTGCGCATAACTTCTGATGGGAAACAGCTTATAACTGTTTGTGACCGGCGCACTATACTTTTGCTAGAGTTGATTTCGAATTCCGCGAGATACATCGTAGAGGACCAAGAGATAGTTTGTTGCACACTATCTGAAGACAACCAGTGTTTGCTCGTCGGCCTCCGGGATGAAAGAATCAGGCTCTGGAACATAGCTGGCGGCACCGGAGTCTTGAATGAATTCAGGGGCCACAAGCGTGCTCGGTTTGTGGTGCGGCCTTGTTTTGGTGGCATAAAAGAAAAGTTCATTGCCAGTGGAAGCGAGGACTCACAGGTTTTGTGCCACTGTTGTCTTATCATATTGGTGTACATCTCTAGTAGGCCCATGCATGAGTAATTAAGCCCTCTGTTCACAGGTTTATATATGGCACAGAAAGCAGCCAACGCCCATTTCTAAGCTGGCTGGCCACACTGGAGCTGTGAATTGCGTTAGCTGGAATCCGGCAGATCCCCAGATGCTGGCTTCCGGTAGCGACGACCGCACGATACGCATCTGGGGCGTAAAACGGGCAAATCTTGATTTCCAGAAGCAACAACTACCGAACCCATAGAGATGTGGGTATATAATCCTATTATTTCTGAGGTGGTCTTGTATTTCCCTCTGGCGTTACCAGTTGAAATATATAGAATTTCTTTTTTTTTTTTGGGTCTATACATCAATTTTATAATCCCCAGTTCTGTTAATTCTCAAATTTCCATTTCCATTTACTAAATATAACAACGAGATTATATTAATACTTAAGCCCTAGTTCTTTTTTCCATTTACTATAATTTAAAAAAAAAACAGCGGAATTTGGGGGGGTAGGGAGTGAGATGTAAAGTAATTGGATAGAAGGGATTGGAAAAGTCGACCAAAGAGATAACATGGAATGGGAAGACTCACTGGAACCTAGAACAAAAGAAAAGGGAAGATCCAATAAGAAAGCTCGACCCAATAATAAAATTTGCATCAGTGATAAAAATCCGACCCAATTGTGAGAAATTCGAGCGAATTATTAAAAATTCTATCCAATAATAGAACACTCGATCCGATCATAAAAAACTCAACCAGTGATGAAAAACTCGATTAATGATAGAAACCGATACTCGAAGCAAACTCAACCCATATTTTTTTTTCCCATTTTTAACATATTGTTTAAATATTAAGTATGTTCTAGTTGGTGGTTTAAATTCTTTAACTTAGTACTTCAAATCCATGTTATCTCAAATCAATTATATTTTGAAAGTAACAAACATGTTAAAAAACTAACTTAATTTTAAAATCAATCCTTTCGATCAAAATAAAATCGCGGCCAATAAAATCAGAAACTATATGGGTGATATATATTTTACTAACCTAATGAAACAAGACGATAGATACACATAAATTTCAAACATAAATTTACTTCCAATATCTGTCAGAAAAAAAATTATTTGTATTCTCTGATCCTAAAGAAAATGTTTCTGCACCCTCAAATCCATATTTTTTTGACAAAAAAAATATGTACAATACATTAAAAATATAATATTATTATATGATATTTGAGTATAAATAGTTTTAGAATTAATACTAAAAATAAGATATTGAGTATAGAATCTTTTACAATAAACATTGGCACATATAGCTGTATACTCAAATGTCATATTCAGTACTGAATATAAAATAGCTAGTATTTAATTATCATATATAAAATATTTTGTAACGATTATCAGTAAATAGAAAACAATTTTATCTTTCATACAAAGACAATATATATATGTTTTATACTCAAAATATATATATTAATATACTTGAAACAGTTGATGTTCGAATATAATATATTATGTACTTCATTTTTTATAATTTGTATCCAATTTTTATCGGGAGGAAGTCTAAACACGTTGTTTTATGATAAAGGGAGTGCAAACATTTTTTCTAATATGAACTGAAAATAAACTTATATTTGGATTTAGAAATTTAACGCAAATTTACCCTTTTAATCCTGTTATATGATTTTTTTTGTTTATAAATAAAAACTACGACGATCACCCAGCTCATTTTCGAATAAAACCTCATTGAATTTTTTCTTGTTTACCGCTGCTGGTGTTGGTCTTTTGTAACGCCCAAATTCCTCCTCCCTCCAAGGAATCAGCAATTGAGAGGTCTGATAGAATGGCGAGCAGTTCGTCCGCCGGAGATAAGAAGAGGCAGAAGAAGGGTAGAAAACCCCAACACGCCGCTGAAGCCATTCGCATTCAAATCGCCCAGATTCTTGAAGATTTTACAACTTCCGGCGATGACGGTGAGTTGGATTACAGACAGACGCCTGCCAGTTTAGTCTGAATGTTAACTTTGATATTGAATCAGTTTAGTCTGAGTTGTTATATTTGATTTTCTCTATTGGGGCCTCGGCCTCTTGAGTTGTAGTATCACGTCAGGTGGCACACATGTCACTTGCGTTGTAGTGTAAACGTGATAAATTATTGACATTTTTCAGCATCACATGCCTGCTAAGTACTAGCAAGCAAGTCGCTTCTCAGTCAACATAAATCGTAGTTTGCTTAGTTGGATTGTTACTTTAGAAAGTATTGAGCATTTCATCATTAAGCATGACATTATTAACTTATTTGGGTCTACTATCACCATGTTTCCTGTTGGTTATTCCCTGTTATTCTTTCTGCCACTGTTAAAAGCTGCAACTTGGTGAGTTCTCTTGAAGGAACTAGTTTAGATCTGATGTTTTTCTGTACAGTGTACACATTTCAAAATAACCTGAAAAATTATCAGCGAGCTACGGTGCATAAGTTATGCAAGAAAATGGGCATGCGTTCGAAAAGTTCAGGGTAAGGCTGCTATTAAGATGATATGTCTCCTGATTATATTGACTTATGTCTCTAAAACTTTTGGGGTCTGAAGAATGATGCTCAATGTAGGCGGGGGGAGCAGCGACGTGTGTCTGTTTATAAAACCAAAAAGGCATTGGACCAAGTTAACGGGAAAGACAATGTTGTTTCTTTTAGATTTTCAAAAGATACAAAAGATATTTTGCAGGCTTTGTTTTCTCGCTACCCCCCTGATGATGCGGAGGTGGCTGATAATAAACATGAACAAAGCAGTGGAACAAGCGATAGAGTGAGAGAAAAGAGAGATGATATCTTTGCTAGTTCTCAGATGAGCAATTCTGAAATTGCAAATAAATTGGAGACACTTGCTTCCAGAATAAAGAATGACCCAAATTTGAGACAGGTCTCTTTTTCCTTTGTTCGCTTTAATTCTTGAATCTTGCTGTTCCTCTAGTATTTTTGCGTTTAAATACAAGGATTTATCAAGTTATTATAATTACATTGCACAGATTGCAGGAAAGAGGTCCAAGCTCCCAATTGCACCTTTCAAGGATGTTATTACGGGCACTGTGGAGTCTCATCAGGTTGTCCTTGGTAAATATTAACTTCTGCACAATTTTGATATTTGTATGGTGATGATGCTTCCTCTAGGTGCTGAATCTTGTTAGTATGCAATTGCGATGGTTACAGTTACGAAAAGATCTGAATGTTCAAATAGCTGTGTACAACGTTCTAGAGAATAACTATACTTTTGAATTTCAACTATGCTCTTACAAATCCTTTTTGAGTTCTCTTCTGCGCATGGTATCCCTAATAAATTATAGTTGCGATTATCTTGAGAAACAGGTGGTGCTGATTTGTGGTGAAACTGGATGTGGGAAAACAACACAGGTCGGCATTTTTCCCTTGACTTTTTCTTAATTTTCTTTTCCTCTTATGAAACACATATTAGCAACTAGTATGGGTTATAACGCAATTCATGGTTGGTTATGTTCATTCTGGTTCTTTTTCCCTTATCTTACTGTTATGAATTTGCCTTATGGCACACTACTTCAACCCTTGTAAAGTCAAAGATATGAAGCACACTGTAATACCTGTCTGCTATTGTTCTTTTGGGCAGTTTGAGCAGAATGCAGATAATGGATTTAAATTGAAAGAAATTCTAGTCAGTCAGTAAAAATCGTTATTCTGACTGTAAAAAACCTTTTAATTTATATGCCAAAAGGTTATTTGTCCCAGTATATTCTGCATTTTCTTTCTGTGTAAGTACAAGAGGAAAATGATTTAAAGATAGCACTACTTTCTTGGATGAGGTGAAGTTTTTTAGATGTCATGGAATTGTAGAGTGTAGTAGTAAGTGGCCAAGAAGTGTTATCTTCTCAAGTTTCAAAGCTTGTAAATTTCTTTTTCTTGAAAACCTTTTTCCTAATACTCTTGTATATGTGATGGGAAAGTGAGATAAGGCAGAAGGAAACATGTAATTGGTGCTCAAACTTATTATCATTACTTGGAAATAAAGTGTAAGCTTCATGTTATGCATTCTCTGTAACTAAAGTGCTCCTGCTACTTGTCTAAACTGAGGTTGGAGGAGGCTTCATTCACTATTTGTTTTCAAATATCTATGTAATTGTATTCGTGAATATTGTCATCGTCAAAGTATTTCAGGTTCCGCAGTTTCTTCTGGATCATGCATGGAGTAAAGGAAAGACGTGTAAAATAGTTTGTACGCAGCCAAGGCGAATATCTGCCACATCAGGTGATACAAAATGTCTATGTACTGAATATGCATATTCACTTTTATTCTTTTTATTTCACTTGTTCCTAAGTACCTGCTACCTTATTTCCAAGCACAGTGGCTGAAAGAGTTGCATCAGAAAGAGGTGAAAATGTTGGAAATTCCGTGGGGTACAAGGTACTCGATCTTGCTATTTGCCATGTGGTTGTTTATGATTAATTAATACTATGCTTAGTATCTCTATGTTTCAACCCAGATGACTCCCTTCTCCTGGACTTCATTTAATTACCTAGGTTACCAAAGATGGTGAACATGTCATATTCTGATTCTATATGATTGTGTGTTTCTTGTTTTTGACCACACTAGTTATATAAACACCTTTTGGACTTCATTGGAACTAAACGAACATGATATACTGATGTGGCGATTATACACATCCCGACTGCTAAGAACATCAAATCATGTCACTTCATTAGTTGAGATATATACAAGCAAAAAGCAGCATCCTGCTGTCTGGAAATTAGCGGACATGTTCATCTATTACCTAGGTTGTCAATGCAGGAAAACTCTAGAAAGAGTGGTGGAATTGAAGAGAATATGTTATTTCTAAGAAATAGATGTTAGAAGTGAAAGAAGTTGCTTGAATTGCGTCTTATTAGAAAATATGTTGCTGGGAGAAAAGGGGTACATATGGAAATTTTGATGATCCACCTATTTCGTTTCAAGCATCATCATCCTGGTTTATTAACGCTCTTGTATTTCATCACATTTTCCAATTTTGTATCTGCATGCTAATTCATGCACATTCATAATGACTTATGAAACATGCTAGATACGGCTGGAGAGCAGAGGTGGGACGCATTCATCTCTTGTATTCTGCACCAATGGGGTTCTGTTGAGGGTTCTAGTTGGTAAAGGAATTGGCAGAACAAAGAAAAAAGGTTCTAAAAAAATGGCAGATGGGCTCTCTGGCATAACCCACATTATTGTGGTACTGCTATCTTTTTTAACTCATTCCAAATTTTAAGTTTTACCTTCTTTCCTTGCATCTGTTGGTTTGAATGTTTTTACAGTTTTATTACTTGTAACCATAACTATTTTGCTTTCTACAATTTTTCATGGATTTGCTTGTAATCTATATATCTGGTTCATGCTTCATTTTATGAGCTCCACATATTGGATACTTTACTCTTTTTATAGTTCTGACATGATAATGAGGAATTTCTCTGAATTATTTTCTTTGGAGCATTTTATTCATCCAAACTTTTGAGGGAAATACTGAAATCCTCTGTGGTGACTTGAATTCAAATTGACTGTGCTATGATCTACACTGATCTTGATCGTATATGGTCTGTTTGGAAGCAATTTTACCTTCTTTCTTCAAAGTTTCTGAAGTTTATAATTCCAAGTTTGGATGTCTCCATCTATGTTCGTGCTTTATTAATAAATCATAGAAATGAGAAAAGTTTATCAGATCTATTAATCACCCTTCATCTGTTTTTCTCTCACTTGTAGGATGAAATTCATGAAAGAGACCGCTTCTCCGATTTTATGCTAGCAATAATCAGGTTCTTTGCCTAATATCAAATTTTTCATGTTAGATTGAATTCCCAAGGACATTGTGTTGGATTGTTTACAATATCTTTTCTTGGGTATCCTGTCAGCGATATTAATTTTTTTAGTTAAATATTGTCACTGTATGGAGGGGTCTTAGTTTGAAAACCTATTACATATGATTTTCTCTCGTGTGCTGAATGATATTTCTGCTGACTCTGATACTTTTGTTCTCCAGAGACATGCTACATTCATATCCTCATCTGCGTATGGTTAGTACCCTATGAGGGTAAATCTTGTTTTACTTGCTAAGTGTTTTCTTCTTTTCTAAGTTCATTCCATCATTGCAGGTGTTGCTTTTTGTCTAATGATCTGATGGTGTGCTCACTTTGAACAGGTACTAATGAGTGCCACAATTGATGCAGAGCGATTCTCAAAGTACTTTGGTGGCTGCCCAATTATTCAAGTCCCTGGGTTTACTTACCCTGTATGTTTATTCTTCCTTAGAATTCATCTGCATTTACGTTTACGATAATAATATGTAGATGTTCTCTTTCAGGTAAAAGCTTTTTACCTAGAGGATGTACTATCAATTGTGCAGTCGACAGAAAATAATCACGTTACCTGCTTGTCAAATAATGAAGACATTGAGAGCTCAATACTAACAGAGGACCGCAAAATTGCGCTTGATGAGGCTGTTGACTTAGCTTTTTCGAGCGATGAGTTTGATCCCCTCCTTGAATTTATATCTTCTGAAGGTGATCCCAAAGTGTTAAATTACCAGCACTCTAAAACTGGAGAAACACCTCTTATGGTATTTGTGCAGAAAGGAAGAGTTGCAGATATTTGCATGCTTCTCTCTTTTGGCGTGGACTGTCATTTACGATCCAATTCTGGGAAAACTGCTCTAGATTTTGCCGAACAAGATAATCATAGGGAGGCTGCCGAAATTATAAGAAAACATATGGAGAAACCCTTGTTCTATTCAGACGAAGGTCAATTATTGCTTGAGAAGTACATGGCCAAGATTGACCCAGAGCTTATTGACTTTGTGCTCATCGAAAAATTGCTGAGGAGAATATGTGATGACTCGGAGGATGGAGCTATTCTCATCTTTCTTCCGGGTTGGGATGACATAAACAGAACAAGGCAGAGGTTGTTAGCTAGTCACTTTTTCAAAGATTCATCCAAGTTTGTTATTATACCTCTTCATTCTATGGTGCCCTCGGCGGAGCAAAAGAAAGTCTTCAAACGGCCTGCTCCAGGATGCCGCAAAATAGTCCTGTCAACTAATATAGCTGAGACATCTGTCACCATCGAGGATGTTGTTTATGTTATAGACAGTGGGCGAATGAAAGAAAAAAGTTATGACCCGTATAATAATGTGTCCACTCTTCATTCTTCTTGGATTTCAAAAGCAAGTGCAAAACAAAGAGAGGGACGTGCAGGAAGGTGCCAACCAGGAATCTGTTATCATCTTTATTCGAAACTTCGGGCATCTTCACTGCCTGATTTCCAGGTTCCTGAGATTAAGAGAATGCCAATAGAAGAACTATGTTTACAGGTACACGTTTAATCCGTATATGCAATGGGATGCAAAATGTCTCAAAGATCAATTTATGCATTTCATCACTGTTGGCTTGGTGATTTCTTTGTGATTTTCTAGGGAAGAGCCACTTTGCGCTTTTCCTTTATATCATTGCCATTAAATGAAGCTAAATGTAAAGATAGGGAGAAATGAAAGTAGCGGAACTTTTGCAAATTTTTCTGCATCAGGTCT
Source organism: Dorcoceras hygrometricum (assembly GCA_001598015.1). Classification (NCBI taxonomy): domain Eukaryota; kingdom Viridiplantae; phylum Streptophyta; class Magnoliopsida; order Lamiales; family Gesneriaceae; genus Dorcoceras; species Dorcoceras hygrometricum. The sequence continues at coordinate 193,680 of KV019034.1, forward strand.
CCCTATAGATTTCCAAATAAGTATGTCTCAAACTTATATGAAATTTTGCAATGTTTCTTGTTTTCCCCTGGCAGGTGAAGCTGCTTGATCCATCTTGCAAAATAGAGGATTTTTTGCAGAAGACCTTAGATGCTCCAGTTCATGAAACAATACATAATGCAATTGTCGTTCTTCAAGATATAGGAGCACTTACACCTGATGAAAAACTTACAGATCTTGGGGAGAAGCTTGGATCTCTGCCAGTCCATCCATTAACAAGCAAGATGCTATTCGTCGCTATATTGTTGAACTGCCTTGACCCTGCTCTGACTTTAGCTTGTGCTTCTGATTATAGAGATCCATTCATGTTACCCATGTTACCTGATGAAAAGAAGAGAGCTGCAGCTGCTAAGTTGGAGCTGGCTTCGTTTTATGGTGGGCGTGGGGACCAGCTAGCTGTTGTTGCAGCCTTTGACTGCTGGAAAAAGGCCAATGGAAGTGGTGATAAAGCTAGATTTTGTTCTCGATACTTTATATCTCCGAGCACTATGCAGATGTTATCAGGAATGCGCAAGCAACTGGAGGCTGAACTAATCAAATGTGGTTTTATAACAGAAGATTTGTCTCATTGTAGCTTAAATGCACGGAACCCAGGAATTATTCATGCTGTCGTTGTTGCTGGTCTGTATCCATTGGTCGGAAGACTACTTGCACCTACCAAAATCTGTAAGAAGGGTATCGTGGAGACTGCGGGTGGCAATAAGGTTAGGTTGCATCCTCATTCAACCAATTTCAAGCTATCACTGAAGACATGTACTCCTCAACCTCTGATCATATTTGATGAGATTACCCGAGGAGACGGGGGATTACACATTAGAAACTGTACTGTGGTGGGTCCACTTCCATTACTTTTGTTGGCCAAAGAGATTGCCGTGGCTCCATCAAATGAAAAAAATGACAATGAAGATGATGAAAGTGACTATGAAGATGATGCTGATAGCGATGAAGATAAAACAGGGAGTTACGATTTACCAAATTTTCAGCGTGGTGAGAAAATTATGTGTTCACCCGACAATAGCGTTAAAGTTGTTGTTGATCGTTGGCTTCCTTTTGAGTCGACAGCTCTTGATGTTGCTCAAATCTACTGTCTGAGAGAGAGACTTTCTTCTGCAATTTTGTTCAAAGTAATTTTCTTGCCATTTACCTTTTTCGGTTTTATTTCTGACTCCCAGACCTCTTACTTGAGGCTGAAATATCGCCCATGTTTCACTATACAGTTTGTTGATTATCATGTTGTTCTTTGTAGGTCAAACATCCTCGAAAACTACTTCCTGAACATCTTGGTGTCTCTTTGTACGCAATAGCCTGTAGCCTGTCATATGACGGTATGGCTGGGATCTCTTTGCCACCGGAGCCTGTTGACTCGCTCGCTTCAATGATTAGTGCTGCTGACATCGGTCACCCTAATCATGGGAAGAAAACGGGGATGAATCAGTTGCCAAAACACAATCCCTCGCACCATGGCACACATCAGAATTTTGCTTCACATTATCAAGGAGGTAAATATACTACTGCAACTATAACTCATCAAATAGTAAGAAGCCATGTAATGCTTTCATACCGGAACCTTCTATTTCTATAGGTGGCATGAATATAAATCAGACGCTTGCACCACAAAGCTCCACTGCCGTTGCACATGAACCAGTCATTTCTGGGATGCCTCTTTCAAAGGGAAGCTGTTCTAAGCGGCCGCGTGGCAACGGAATTAGATGATCGAATAGGAACCAGACTATGTTCATTTACAAAGGTAATGCAACTTTCCTTTGCTTCACCAACTACAAGGCCAGAATCTTTGAACCAAGAATGAGCAGTTCAGTCATTAAATGGCCAGAATATTTGAACCAAGAATATTTGTTCTGTAGTGATGGATGCCTTCCGGTTTTAAGGCATGGTTACTCTCTTCGACATTTTGCAATCAATTTCTTACCTTCAACAAATGTCATGACAGCTAGTCTGACACAAGCGTTACTTCACTTGATACGCAATAGAACTTCACTATATATGATTGAATACATTTAGCAGGTAAACTAGTTGAGACTGATTACTGCAGCAGGTGAATTAAAATTTATAGCATTTTCTACATGTTTTGTTGTTGAATATTTTAATTTTATATGTTCTCCTTCAACTTAAGCGTTGTTTTTCGTAATAAAAAACGCGGAATGCATACGAAAAAGAATAATGGAATCCATGAATAGATTGAGTACTTCAAAAATTATTTATACTAATGAAAGAGGGCACTTCAATTACAGAAAAGTTTTTAGAAAATAAAGTCACTTAAAACAAGTAATCAGTTGTAAAAGAAAACCCCATGATATTGTTTTGATTAATTGATCCGTGACGAGTGAATAAACTTGTCTATCTTATCTTAGAAGCATGATTTGTTTTTAGGTTGAGTTGGGTCAAAATCCTTCATGTTGCAGAATGAACATGCTAATTCCTCGTCTGTCCTAGCAAAAATTGTGTTAATTTTTCTTTTCCTTTATAATCAGTCGGCAGGTATCATTGGTATAATCAATAATGATTAACATTATAACATACTCCTAATCATTAAATCAAGGACTTTAAGCGAGAATGGTAAATCACATGCGTCGGAATATTTTTTGGGTCCTTGTGACATTATATTCCACATACCCGCGGAATAAACCGCCATCCTCTCTTCCCCACACACAAACCTGGCCGATAAAAGATTTAATCTTGCATCTGTTTGAAATTACATTCTTAACATTGGATATTAATCCATGCAGATTGCACATAAGGAATTATTATATAACCTTCTTCTCGTGTAAAATTCGATCTGATCAACTCTTCACATGTTTTGTTATATTCAATAGGTTACTGCTATAGTACAGTGCAACACTACTTCACAGACCTATAACGAAAATCCACCAGTGCTGGACGTCTGTTAAGTTTTCAATTCTTTCTATTTCCGACAACTAAGAAGATTGGATAATTCAGGCGCGCTCTAGCTCTCAAACGCACGCACTTATCTTTTTCTAACCTTATTATTTATTGCACTACCCTTTGGAGAAGATGAAACAGTGGAACGAGTTGGAAAGCCTGTCAGCTTATGTTCAGCCATGTCTCTGCTAAATGCTTTCATGACATCCGCCTTGAGTTCCATGAAGCGAGTCTTTTTCGTTCTTTGTTCTTCTGGTGTACCCCTCTCCAGCAACAGAGTGCCTAGAGTGTCGTCCTCCAACAGTCGGTCGAGAACTTCTGAGCAGTTGGGGAAATATCGCCGCCCGGTCTCCACTGCCATATATAACATACTTTGAATCTTAATTCTCTGAGCTTTAATTTACATAGATTTTTCAGATGAAGTTTGCATCCTAAAAATTTATGCTTTTTAAGTTAAAGTACTTTTGAGATGGTATCTTACCAGTTTTTTGCAGGGCTTGCAGCCTCTGCTGGAGCCTTTTAACTTGCTCAGTCGGTATTTCATTCAAATCCACCTCTCTAAAGTTCCCATATGAACCTTTGGAGGCCGAAAGCCCAGCAAACTCCAGAGTCGAATCCGCATGTGCTATCTGCATGGCCAGTCTTGCTTCCAGTGGAAATAAGGTTCGCGCCATTGCAACTGCCAAGTAAACACCAATGTGATAAAGCACCAACACATTCAACTACTTGAATAATTGGTTACCCATGCGTGCAAGAATCCATTAGAGCTGGATGAATAATGTATAAGCTAATTTGTTACTGAACAACAATCAAATCGTAGTATACCAACCATTGTAGCACGTAAGTAGCAAGGCCGACTACGTGATTTCCATATGTACCATATCTATCCCACAATTGCCTGAACTAGCGAGTCTTATTGCTTGAGAGTTCCATTATTCACTCCCTAACTACAATTTCTAGTCCTGTCCGTGGCGCCATGTTTGTGACCATTTCCAGACAAAAATGGAAAATAGAGCTTATACGGCAAGGCAAATTGACTTAATATTTGTGTTACCTCTATTTTCAAGAAAAAGCAGCCTCATATGTAGATCATCGGCCACCATCATAGATGACATGGACACATTCCCAGCCAATGGATTTCTGTACATCTCTCTCGTCAGCATATCTACACACAGTCGGTCCTTGTTAGTCTCCTTGCCATGCTTCATCGCCTCATTAAAATCCTTAGGACGCGTCAATCTCCTGCATATAGTCACAGCTGTACGTCCGTCCCACGTGGTATTCAACACAGATGCACCCTCGGCTAGCAATCCAAGAATTATAGATGGGTCCTTGCGTCTTGCAGCAACATGAAGTACAGTGTACCCTTGAGAATTCCTGAGGTTAATATCAGCCTTCTTCAAGTTCAAAAGCTCATTCATAAGCTTAGGATTGCAATATGCAGCAGCATAATGAAGAGCGCAAGCTGCATCTAAGGTTATATCTGATTCATCCAACAGTAACGTCACTAATTCAACGTCATCAGAATCAAGTGCTTTGTGAATTCTCCTGATTCTTTTCTCATTCACCGAGTCCACTGCGATCGAATCTTGTTCTTCTCCTTCTTCTTCTTTCTTCGAGTGGACGCATAGTGCTTTGACATCGACCAACACCTCATGAGGCAGCTCCTTCTCCATGGCAACATTGTTGAGTTCTGATCGTACTATTCTTTGGACACAATGTGCAAGAAGTTGCTTGAACCCACAATGAAATGCCACCATAAGAATTGGAACAACGTCTTCCACAAAAGCTTTGTCAACAAAATTAAGAAGGCGACGCTACAACAAAACAGAGACAATTATCAGAATGCACATCACTGTAAATGCATATGAGAATAGACTAATGCCAACTGACCTGGACAACCACCTCAAGTTCTTTAATCTCAAATATAGCACAAGCATACATCATCTGCACAGCATAATCAATGGCAGGACCACAGGAATCATGAGCACAAGATTCATCAATACAGGTCGATACTTCGGTAGGATACACCTTAATCTTTCCAGTATACAAATAATTCAAGATGACCATGAATGCTTCGTATCCTATTCTTCCATGAGGCACCAACTCCGAAATACTATACTTCGGTTTTCCTTCCTTAACGGGTTCATCACTCACAGTTTTAAATAGTTTGTGAAAGAAAGGACTCTGGGAGGCTAAAAGGCAGCGATGGACACCCACAGTGTGCCCCTCAACCTCTATCTCGGCGTCACTGTAATCAAAATCACCACCAAGCAAGAGCTTCTCAAGGCCGGTGCTTAGTCTACTTAAACTCAATAACTCGAGACTCGTCCCCACTTCGGAGCTAGCGGAGGAAGATATATTGTTGCTAGTAGAGCCATTTGACAAGTGAGAATTGGAGGCAAAGCTCAATGATGAATTGAGCTCACTGCTATAATCCATAGTTAATGCTCCTGGGATTTCTCCACCCAAAATTAGATTGTTTTAACAACACAAGGAAATAAAATGTGCTCCAAATTCCTCAGATCCTTGAGAACTGCTCACCTCCCTCAAGTTCCCTGTTTCAAATTACATTCATTTAAAAAAAACTGTAAATACCACAGGATTTGTGCATGAGCCAATCTCGTAGCTCCTAATACAGAAAAATCTTCAAATCCCAGACAACTAGCTGTTAAAACAAGATAAGATTAATACAGGAAAAACCTCAAAAGTAAGCCAGGCAGCTTTCAAGTCAACGCCTCAATTATTCATCAATCACAAGCCACGATACACCGATAAGGCACCCACACTCAATATGCAAAGTCAAGCTTTCGACTCTTGGGTCCACAAACTGACTCATCAGCTCTCGCAGCCAGCAAATTATATTCTTAAGTAATGAAACTACTCATCACAATCCCGCGTGAGTGTCAAAGTATGCGCTGCCTGCAAACTTCAAGTAATAAGAACCCAAGTCAACCGAGACGAATCCACATGGAAGGTGAATATACAGACTTCCAAGAAAAAATAAACAAGCAGCAAAATCCTACCAAGTTACCTGCAGTATTTCTTCATTTGTTGAGGGGATTGTTGGCTTTGCTGAAAAAGGGTCACGTTTACGGTAACTACTTGTGAGAAAAGTTCAGAAAATCGTGTCGAAAATGTGAATGACTGGGTTTCTGGGAAATGGCAGAGAAGCTCGTACGGATCAGGACTCAAGATTAGGACTGTGCTTGTTCCTTTGCTTTAAGTACACGGTCTTAATCTGCTTACCAAAATCCAACGTTTACTTTTCTCTCCAATTATTAGTGATTCAATTATTAAATTGATATTGTAACACAATAAATAATTAATAACCAAAAAATATAGTGTCATATGTATTAACATCTAAACAAAACATTGTTATTCGAAAACACTCACTCAAAAAAACATTTGAAATTTACATTGTGCTCCGACCTCTTAATGTTAAACAATTTTAGAACAACACAAGAAATTAAAACTAAACATAGTAATTTTCGCCTTTAGAGGCACAGACGAGTTGTTAAGATCTGGGGTGATGTGAGAGTAACTTCCCAAACTTCACGGGTTCTATTCTTGTGTGGAGCATATTCCCAATGAAATAATGTGGGGGCATGCTTTCCGTTATATGTGTCATCTCCTTCGGGTCCCTGCCTATTCGTGCATACTCCCTTGATTTACCATCTGTATGAGGCAAGAGATCTCTGTCCTATACAGGAGTTTAGTCTATTGATGGGTTAATTTTTTAACGAAAACATAGTAATCTCGCGCTGTGTAAAAAGAGACTGCACCAAGGGTGGCGGATACAGCAGTGTACATAAGAATCTTGAATTTACAATTTAGGGACTTTTTTTATGACAAAAAATTATGTTACTATATTAATTACGATTATAGTCCTTGTCATTAAACCTTAATCTAAGAATTTAAGCATACACTAATTTTGACTTAATAACGCATAATTTTTTAACATTTCTCTATTATTTGAAAATATAGTAACATTATTGTAAAAAATTTGTTGTTGATATTTTTTTAAGAAATTTGTCGTCTACCAATATTAACTTCGGAAAGATTGTTCCTGACGAAGGCCAAAAAAGAAAAAAAGAACGAAACCAAACAATATAATGAAGTGAATTCACGTCCTTTTCTGAACCTGTACAGCATATGAAGGACCCTATTAATGTCTGAACATTTAAATAAATAAATTATCTAAATGTCAACCTTTTCCTTTTTTGGTTCTCCAAATTATTCACAGATTTAGTGAGTAACATGATATTCACAGTTCCTATTCACTGGCTCTTCTTCTTGGCTATAGTTTTCTTCAAGCCTTTGAATATTTTCCCAAACCATATCAAATTCATCACAGAAATAATAGGGGGAACCACAAGCACCAACGCCGCTCCAGTTGTATGAATTTGCATCACCTGTTAAATTCCAGCATGGAGGGTAATATTCCCTTAATTAGTACAATGTTACAATGCAACCATGGAGTAAAAAGGTATGAAAAAAGATCGGTTGTCATTATAAATGTACCGCAAAAATATAAAGTTGGCGGAATTACCTGACCGTAATGCTCATAAATATGATAAAACAAGTAAACGAACAATATAATTCTCGCAACCTGCAAACATGGCGTTTAAAGAAACATGCTTAGATGCTAACTAGACAAGATTTGCACATGGATTGATCCACAGAGGGAAGATAGAAAAGGTATGATTGCTTCGTTTTTACCAGCCATGCTAAGAATATCATGATTCCATTCATAAGATATAAATGGGAATTCTTCATTCCAGCTTCATCTAGATACCTGTTTGAAAGAAAGAATCGAAAAACATCAAAAGGTTGCGGATGCGACCAAACTTCCCACAAAAGCTGAAATTTTACCATCTCAAATTGATCCAAGGTGTGGTTGCCTCAGATATTAAAATCATGTAAGCGTAAACTTGTGCTTCACCGGTCAACATGGCGTAGCTCACACCAATCACAGAGAGAAGATGGTGAATAACCTGATGGTTGGTTGAAAGCCATTAGCGGTTGTAAATTTCTTGTTCTTGTGGACTACTATAGCAAAAGTACTTAATAGAAAAGAGGCACTTACATATTCCATCCCACCTAAAGAGGGATATAACCAAATTATCATGCCAATATCAGAAAAGAAATAGCCGGCAGATACCTATCAACGACATGAAAATGAATTACCTGAAAATTCAAGTCTCTTACACACGGAAATTTTGAAGATTGAAGGCATTTAGGCACACTAGAGTTTTTTTTTTTCAGCTCATTAAGTAGTATAAATATCACAAGCCCACACGAAAGATGAACCCGATGCTCACAATCAGGGGGTAATAAAAATATTTAATTAAATAAAGCATTTAGTTCAAAACATCAACCTCCCACAATTGTCTTTCAGAAATGGCTGTTGCTCCTTTCATGAATATGGACTCAGCATGCTATTGTGCCCGAAAATTTCATATCTAGAAAAGAATACTCACTCCTAAAGTAAATGACGACAATCTCGAACGTCGAAGAGTAATTGGACCAACACCGTCGTCTTTAGAGAAGAGATCTGACCAGAATACAAAGTACAGTGATGCAGTCATAGTGAATATGGCATGAATGGTCGACATGGCACTGCAAAAGAGGGTAAAAAGTTAAAATTCAAGGAAAGAATTGTAATTGAGGTGAATTTCGGGGGCTAAAGGTCACCGGTTATTCCATTCAATTTGTTGAGATTTTGGAAGGCCAGAATAGCTTTTGAAGTAAACTTCACCAATCAGCCGGCTAAGACCATAAACCTAGACATCAATAAATAATATGACACAACAGCCCATTCAGCCGGCCAAGACCATAAACCTAAACATTAATAAATAATATAAGAAAATAACTTAGATGCAGAACAGTTTCGTGCATTCTAGAGGTAAGGGAAAGAGGAAAATCATCAACCAAACGAAGAGATGTGATTCAACGTAACATAATTAGTTAAAGAAATACTCAGATTTGATTCATGGAAAGGACTTATGTGTTCATACCAGTTTGCAAGCGAGAACGCCAATGATGACAGAAGAGTAGATAACAAAGGGATCCGTAAATTCATAGTCCTGCGGAAGCAGCTCGACTATGCTTTGGGTAAAAGTGGTCACCATATTAGTTTCTTCAAATGGCAGCGTCAGTATATGTTCCTGGTTGAACACAATAGTTGTCTAATTCGTAAGGTTTCCTCAAAATTGGCTCCTAATTTAACATCATCTTTGCACTAAAAACAAAATTTTGAAGCATAGGATAAAATCAGAGAGCAGTCAAGAATCATTAATCCATGGACCTTAGCCGGTTAATAATATTCCATCGGAATTCCTTCATCGGTTTCAATATTCCAACTCATTCAAGGTTGGAAAATGTCCTAGTCTTTCCCCAACTAAGATCCATGAAAAATCTCCCTAAATTCGTGCTAGTAATTTATCATGATTGAAAATGGTTGAAACCATGAGCATCTTAATTCGTGTATCGAGAAAGAAAAGTAATGTTCGACCGACAAGGCAAAGTCCAAATATTTGAAGAAAAGCATCTATACCAGAAAATGCATTCAAGAAAAGAAAGGGGGTCGGAAAACGAGCAGTCTCATCCAAAAGTTAACACAATACATGACAGGACTTTAATTATCATGAAAAAACCCGATTCACATTTCCAGCAACTATCATGCCTCAACATATAAAGGATATGTTGAAGTTAACAAGGCCTAGCTCACGAAGCCAAGTACATATTTTTTCTAACATAAAAAAATAAAACTTTTAACAAGCTTAGATGGCTTTTCCCGGATGAAAATTGGATTCATGTAAAAGAAGAAAGATTTCTCATTCCTTAGCCGGAAAGATATTTAAACATGTTACCAGAAGAGGGTATTCGCTCGTTCAGCCAAAAGAGACAGAACCCAGAAACTTTCCATGTATCACAATTAACAATTAACAAAGAACACGCCCCACAACAACACAACAAAATAAAAACTCCTCTACTCAAGAACCAGAAATCAATACATGCAATCATGATGAATCAACGCAACGACACAAGGGGAAAACCAAATAGCAGAAAAGAACCGTAGAGATCAGTCAAGCTACACATACCAGAAAAGGATTGCTGAATATGGGTTTTCCGTTCCTTATCCCACTCGGGTCTTGTATTCTTGATAGAATTATCAGGAGATTTATTCATCCAAGCAACGGAGGCGGGGTTTTGACGCTTGTCTGGGTCCCTTTGCTCCAATAAATAACTCTGTGTCACTTTCCTCCTCCTGTTTGTTTTCCCTCCAAGTCTACACTTCCGTGGTGGCATTAGCTGTAAGAAATAATTTTTTATGTTATTATTATTATCATTATTATTTCTGGAGAAAAAAAGTGAAATCATTTTGGTAATTCAGTCATCGTGAGTCACGTTGATACATGATCGCTCGGAATCTCGATAATGGGTCGGGATGATTTCCTATCCACGTCACTGGATTCAACGATATGGTTTTTGTCTTCTCTAATCGTCGAGACAGGGACCCGTCCCCATTTTGAAAACTACATTTTCGGTTGTACATATAAATCTTTTTAGATTGAACATAATAAAAAAATTGGTACCGTGATAACCTCTGTGATCATCTGTATGAACATTTGGTGATATGATTATTTTTTTAATATTGCCATATATCAGTCCTAAAACCTATTATATTTACTTTTGTAACGATTTAATTTCTACTATGCCTAATACTAAAGCGCAACAATTATTTAAGAAAATTATTTTATTTTTTCCTCATGCTAATTGAGCAAAGATCTTAAATTTGAACATTATTTCATGCTAAATAACAGGTTATTAAATAACGTTCAATGTAATATAAATAACACATAAAAAGTAGCGTATATTAAGAAAATTTCTATGGATATAAAATTGAGAAAAGGAAAACGAAAACAAAAGGTTAATGATATGTTATGAAGATATATTATACTATATGTAAATAAAATGATCGTATTTTCTGAAGTAAATATATTGGACCATGCCCGTATGTTTAATAGAATTGTATACAGAGTATAGATATATGCCAGTGTATGAAGCAGGACTTCAAAGTTCATCGTGCATATGTTGCTCTAATGGGACATTCAACTCAGGATGGACTGGAGCAACATTCATACCATTCATCGGTAGAATTTCTTCCCCGCCCGCCATGCCAGCTTTAACAGCTTGCACGACTTTCCTTTGCAACTTGAATAATCCGATGCGCTTAGAGACCACGTAAAGTACGGCCAAGGAGAAGATAAGAAAGCCGAGGAACATTATCAACCTGCCAAGAGCAAAGAAGTAAACAGGAATGGGCCAAGCCACACAAACAGAATCCGGAAATGTTTCATAAACGATAAGAACAGTTGAAACCTGTCAATAACATCCCGGCGTTGCATTGTAGAGAGAAGGTTTCTTGTCCGTGACAGTAGTGAGCGCTGACCCTTGTACTCGCTCTCAGCCTTCCTTAAAACTCCAGTCGATTCCTCTGCAAACACGCCAAATTTATACATGTTGCCTAAGTCTGATGAATACCCTCCTCTGATCATTTGTCTAACCCGAGAGCGAAAAAAAGTTGATGAATGTTGTCAGGTAAAGCCCGTGAATGGTGAGATTTTAATTCACATTACACGATAATTCAGATTATACATGGACTAAAGCATCATATTGACTTCAGGGATAAGATTAGTATCTCTGCAAAGGCTTTGACAATTTTGAATGTCGAGCCATCAAAACCTAGAGTCTACCACCACCCAACATACCAGTCAGTTTCACTTAAGTAGATTTGAATCTCCATCTTTGCAGCATAATCAAATCATCACCGACATTGATAATAAATCGAAGAACATTAATCAGAACGAGGAAATTTGATCCACACGTCTACCGATCACATATACTAGCCAGTTCTACGAGATTCTATTAGAGAAACTGATTCACTGGCAAGCCAATGGAATTCAGTGAGTATGCATGCATATATGTTACGTCCTTACACACGTAACTGGATCTCTATGCACCGGATTGAATCAAAGAAGAACGTTTATTGATTGAATTGAAGAATTACAGAGGAATGATCGAGAAATTACAGAGATATGGACACTATCCCAGGAATACTCATGTCCTCTGGCCAAGCTAGATATCAACTGCTCTCAACTAAATCGATATCCTGCCTCTACTCGCTTCCTATCTATTTATACTCTTCCCTCTATTTTGGGCCTTGGGCCTTCTAGTGTACACATTTATTATCTTGGGCCTAACAATATCCTCCTCCTCAAAATCAGCCTTGTCCCCAAGGCTGGTTTGTGGAAATTGGGCTTGGAAATCCGCGGCGTCCTCCCATGTAGCCTCTTCTGCAGGTTTGTTGTTTTATCAATGTGCGAGAGACAAAGTTATGGCTAGCCCCGCTATCCACCATAACTATCACTTCTCTGTTAATCAGCATGCCTCTCATTTTCATAGTCTGGGGTTGTGTCACTCCACTGATAGAAAACAATGGTAGCTCCACAGTGCCATAACTATTATCTCCTTCTTCTAACTCACCCTCCAGCTCCGCTGGTACTCCCATTTCCTCCTCAGTTATTGATTCAGTTTCGACCAACGCTACCTGGAGTAACTTAAATGCGCATTTGTGAAGAGGTGAATAGGGTTCCCCACAGCGAAAGCATAGACCCTTTTCTTTTCTTCTCTGAAACTCCTGCTGTGATATGATCTTGCCCTCTTTTTTTGTCTCACTCCTTCTTAGACTCTGTCCCCCTGTATTACTACCCCCATCTGATTTCTGGACCGACATAGGTGAATTATTGGCAACTCTTCTCTCTTGTGTATAGTTGGGTAGCTCCCTTCTGTTAGTTATGTTGCTCAACGGATGGCTTCGACCCCTGTCCCATGCTGTTCCCCCTGTCTTATCAAAACGGTCATTAACAGACGATGTCCGATAGCTCCTGGATGTATTCAGCATTGCCTGTCCTGTTCTGTATGGTCCCCAATAGCCATTTATTTCTTCATCTATAGCCCTCGCCAAGTCCATCGCTCGCATGATAGTTCTGGGCTCATGAATTCCAATTTTCCTGCTAATCTCTTCACGTAATCCACTCAAGAAGTAGCCTAAGCACTGGTCTTCAGGTAAATTACCCACCTGGGCCAGTAGTACCTCAAACTGTTCAATGTAAGCATCTAGAGTGAGGTTACCTTGTTTCAACGACGCCAGAATGAAGAACGGGTTGGCTTGTCTCCTGCCGCCGTAGCGTTTGTTCAATTCCGTTGCAAACCTCCCCCATGATATATCCGGCACCTTCGAACGCAGCCCCTGAAACCAATGATATGTATTACCGTCCATGTGAATGTGCGCTAATCTCAGCCGATGCTCTGCTGGTGTGTCGTGTAATTCGAAATACTGTTCAGCGCGTCCCACCCATCCTCGCGGATCTGTACCATCAAATCCTGGTATTTCAACGCGTTGCAGTGCATGTCTCAATTCATCATCACCTGCCGGTCGAAATTCTCTGTACGATTCCCTCGTTTCTTCCTCCTCGTCTCCCTGCTCAACATTCATTCCGCTTCGTCTCATGTGACCCCTCCCGTTATTCCCCCCGTGGTCTCCTCGCAATCGATTTGCTTCTATACTCGCTTCTATTCGCACTTGCGATTCTGCCAAAGTAGCTAGTGCTTTCGTTATGCTACTTATGTTTTCCTGAAGATCAGAAATGTCACCTTGGACGATGCTCATCGCCTTCTCCAAAGCCTCCACCTTCGCTTCCGACCTCGTTGATGTCATTTCTTCCCTCGCGCTAGGATCGAACGGCAGAGTCGGACCAATTTGTTACGTCCTTACACACGTAACTGGATCTCTATGCACCGGATTGAATCAAAGAAGAACGTTTATTGATTGAATTGAAGAATTACAGAGGAATGATCGAGAAATTACAGAGATATGGACACTATCCCAGGAATACTCCTGTCCTCTAGCCAAGCTAGATATCAACTGCTCTCAACTAAATCGATATCCTGCCTCTACTCGCTTCCTATCTATTTATACTCTTCCCTCTATTTTGGGCTTGGGCCTTCTAGTGTACACATTTATTATCTTGGGCCTAACAAATATACCATTCTAGTTAAAACTGGTTGGTACCTTCATCCGGTGAATTTAAATTGCACATATAATTAGACAGAAATATCGTTAAACATATATAGAACCAAAAATGAAGTAATTGCAGAATTTTCTCTCTGTTTGACAGTACAAAAACAGAAACATAGTCAATTTATCAATTGCATGGTTAGAGAGCATACCAAATGTCATGAGAGTGCTCGCACTCCTTTCAACTTCCTATAGCACAATCGAGAAAGAAAATCACGTCACACTCAATAACATATGAGCAATAGAATGTTATATATGAGGTATAATGACCTGAACCATAAGCTGACGAGTACGTCGAAGACTCTCTGTGATACTTTCAGCAGCAGAAGTCATCCCCGTTTTTGTCCTGAAACACAATTATAACAAAAGCTAAACCCTTGCAATGGTCTACTCCAGGAATATCATAAATGCACCAAAGAACCAAATTAACAACTAATAATCATACTGCAGATTTCGCCTTCGAGTTGTGGATTCTTCTCCACCACCCAAAAGAAGCTCCCTCTGCAATCAATAGCATCAAGTTGCAGTTTATTTTCATGAGTACAAGATGACAAATCCCCTTTTCCTCAATTTGACCGAAAAAAAGTATGACATATCAATTTACAAGTAAAAGCGGTAATGCCTCATATCCATAACCAAATAATAAAGGCTAAAAAATTCAGTATACCAGAAAACCATACATATGTATAATATCATTTATACACGTTACCTCCTGTTGAACAGCTTTCTTCATGTTAGCCTTTGCTTGCAAATTAGCGTTCCTTATATCCATCCGCAAACTGACTCAAAGACACAACCAGTTAGAAACAAAATACATGCTATAGTACATCAGATACGCTATGTATCCACCTGATTGATCAAATGAAAGCATCATCCTAATGTTGCCGGGATATAATATATATTCACCTGACCATCGGAGTGAAATAACATAAGAATACTCACACATACATTATAAAAAATGTATCTATCCAAGTTTACCAAATAACAACTTGTGACAACAATGCAGGTGAAAAAAGTAATGTACCAGAAATACAAAAGCATGGACCCAGAAATAGCTAATATTATGTTCCCAAGATTCAATTTTTAACAGTATTGTTCTTCGGTCACTCTTTATTTTAGCTGCCTACTTCTAAAGTGGCTCAGGGATCCCAACAGAGACATCCTCACCAACCAAGTCATAGAGTACTTCACAGATATGCTTGATTATGGAAAGATACATACAAACAAATAAAATATTTTAGTAAGAAAATGTCAGAACCTGGAGCTCAAATAATAACTATTTACCAAAACTCTCAATTTAAAAAGTCCAGCTCATGTTTCTGTAATTCCATTAAAATCCACACAAAAAACAGTAGCTTTGTTTGAATTTCTGCAAGGGGACTAACACCCATGCTAAAATGAAAATTTAATGCAAGAACAATCGATTAGCACCTCTGGATTTGATTTTTCCAAGAGTGGGCCAACGATTGCGCCTTTTCTGCATCTTCGACAGAGGGCATTTGCGGGGCAAGGAGATCAAGCCTGAACTGAAGTGATTGCATCATTTTTAATCCATCTTGGACCAACCCATTTATTCTTGGCAGTGACTCTTTTGACCCCTCTTCTTCAGTCTTATCGATTCTCAACGTTTTTCCATATTCTTGGATGGAGTAGATGTGCTTTCTAGTTTGAGTGTATGTTTCTTGGAAATCTTCCTTGATTTTCTCCACTTCTGCTACTACCGGATCCATTAGATGTATATGATGTAGAATACGAATTCTGCGTACGTGGGAGACGGAGGAAATCAAAAGCTAATTCAAGTATCTCTTGATGATCAACAAGGGTGAGCAATCGGTCAAAATGAAACTGAGCGAACCGAAAGAAATCAAAAATTGAAGCATTAATCCCACATTACTGTCAAATATTAGCAGCAAAAAGAAAAGCATAAACATACGAAACCTCATAGAAAGCTAGTGGAAGCATAAGTAAGCAGAAGTCGAAGCATAAAATGTTGTAGCTCCCTCGGTTACTCAAAGATACAACATACACGCATGTAAATAGTTGAAAAGTGACAAAACTCCAAGTGCATCGAACAATTGAATTGATTTTCGCAAACTCAACATGAGAAAAAACGAGAATAAAAATCAAATAAAGTAAAAAAGACTTAGCCTCTCAAAAATATCGGTTCTTGTACCGATGTCCGTTGGTTCAAAAATTGTTAAGAGAGATCAGAGATTCAGAAGGATGGAGAGAGGACAGAGACGATGAAGCTGTTTTCGAACTTTTCTTGGTGCTTTAGGACCTATGATAAGAAGATTGGGCTTTAAGACCTATGATCTATCGCCCTTTTCTTTAAAGCCCAATACTGGCAAAACCCAAAAGTCAAGCATTGTTATTGGGCCTATCTTTGACCTTCAATTGTGACTTTTTGTGTTGTAGTATTGGGCTTAAACAAAACGAAATCTTACTAAAAGTCAGAATGTCATCACTTCCGCCTGGCCTTTTTCAATTCTGAATCCTTTTGTTATCAGTGATGGGCTTCAAATAAAAGCCCAACCTCATTATAGGTCCTAAACCAATAAGAAAAGTTCGGAAAACCTGTTTCAGTCTCCGGCTTATGTCCATCGGTCTGATTTCTCTTCGCAACGTTCTACCGACGGACGACCTGACGGCTGACAAGGAAGTGAGAGGTAAATCCTTTTCTATTAATATTTGATTCTCTCTTTTTTTTTTTCATGTTTATTTGCGAAATTGAATTAAAAACTTCTCGATTTGCTTGGAGACTTTTTCAGTTTTCTACTAATTTACGTGCGTATATGTTGTTTCAGCTTATGCTGAAAAGCTTATGCTTCCATTTCTGCTTTTTCGTTCATCCACTTCTTTTCAATGAGGTTTCAGCCGTTTTGCTGCCTTTTCTTTTGCTGCTAAAATTGGACAGCAATGTCTGATCTTCAATTTCTGCTTTTTTCTTGTTTAATGAAAAGAAAATCCATTTCTTCTTGATAAATTAATGCTTTTATTGTTTTTTTGCTGCTGATATTTGAGGTTGAGACAGAAAGAAATTATGAGGAAAATGAGGGAGGAGGATTAATTTAAATAGACTAATTTTATTAAAATAAAAATATCAATCCGTTCGGTTTGTTGAGTTCTGCTAATCTTGATTTTGTCTGTTCGGTTTTGACCGATTGTTCAACCCTAAATCCTACTGGATATAATGCCCAACTTGATCGAATTTGGTTTTCCAGCTCATGGGACCTCAGGTTACGTGATTGATAGTGTCTTAAACCTGAAATTCAACATCGATATAACTTGATCATGATTCTTTAATTACCTGTTGGTTTTCAGTTTCGGATTTTTTGGGTTCATTTTAGCGATTGATTTCTCTATGGTTTGAATGCTTCCTGTCTTTGTTGGATATATGCATACCTTCTATTTAGTTGATTTTTGGAAGCCATTTGTAAATTGTTTTTAGTGTGTTGGTGTATCGGTGAATTGGAATCATATGCAGCAACTTGCACAAGCCAAGGAGAGGCCTTTCCCGATGAAAATGGGAGAAGTGGTATTATCTCCAGACCTGCTTTTCCCTGTTGAATTATTGTTGCCTTATTATTTTTTGGAGCATAACTGAGGAAGTTTGCCGACTAGTATCAGCCATCAGTCATTACATAGTATTTCTGTGTCACGAGATGTATATGGAAGTAAGGAGGGTATCATGAATCTGATTTTAATTTGTTGGTGTATGATGATCATGATATAACCTTTGTTTTGCCATTCTTAAGTTTTCAATCAAGATTTTTTTTCCCACAAAAACAAAACCATACTACCATCTCATTTTCATTTATCTTCAGAATGTTTCCCCCAAAAGACATAACCAAACATATATAAATTCCCAATACATTTCTGAAAAATTTATTTTCTCATAATAAATCTCTTGTAGTGTCGGAACAAACTTAACAAAGCCAAAAAATAGAAATGAAACAAAGTTCGATAAATTCCAAGCTGAATGGGTATGACCTGTTGCTTCAAGTTACAGACTGTTCAAGTCAATTAGGATGACTTGAAAAGCAGAGAGAAGATCTAAAAAAAGCCGCTGTGTTCTAATGTGTTTGAAGTTAAAATATGTAGTACAAGTTTCAAGTGCTTCACTACTATGCCATTCCTGGAAACTAGTATTTATATTTTCGGTCCTTTTCATTTATCATAGAAAAAAGTTGTTTTGTAATGGCAATGATAGATTGTTGCTTATGGAAACCTTTAAATTGTGTTTGGAAGAACTAATTTGGACTTCAAAGGTGGATTTTATCTTGACATCCGAACCCATCGTGCAAAATTATCAGTGTAAAATTCCATTTCCTGAACAATTAATTATTTCACAAGAGTATCTGAATTATCACCTCTCAAATAAATATTTATCTGAATTAATTCTCTGGGTTCTCAAGGTGATTCACAAGCATGCAGATGACCTAGAGGAAACTCAGAACAGTTTCCTAAGGATTTGAAATTCAATTAACACATAACCGTCATTCCTTCAAACAAATTATGAATTTTTTTGTTTGAAATTATTATCCCTCGTGTAATGAACTGATTTTTTAATATGCTTTTGGTATATTTATTCAAATTGACCTTGAGTATTTCTTTGACATAATTGTTAGCTATAATTTGCTAGACACAGCTGTCTGTCTTTTGATTGCATGTTTGTGGTACAGTGTTATAGAATCGACCCTTGGAAGAGTGCTTCGAAGATAGATGCTTGCCATATAGTATTGTAACTGTTTTATGCGATAGTTGATAGAGAGAATGTTTTTCCCATTCCCTTCTGTTATGGTGGGCAGGTTGTGAAGGAGATCAGGAAACTGTAGAATGTGGACTTGTGTCATGTCGGTTATACCTTAGTACTTTTTTCAAAAAAAATTTCCCGGAACATATTTGCAGAAACATATTGAGAAAAGGGTTGTACCTTTGGAGACTTTTTCTGTAAGATGGCCTTTCTGTGGTGAATGCCATGCTATGGTATGCTATGTTTAATTATTTAATATTTTATTTTATTATGCTCCCATTTACTAACTTGAAATAGTATTTAATTTTTTAGAATATTATACGCTAATAGAATTATTATTGGGAGTGATGAGGAGTTGAATTAAAATACAAATTGTGAGGGAAATGAAAAAGGCTATGTGAGTATTTATTTTTGAGATAGAATTTGAGTATGTGTTTGGTTAAGTTTTTAGCAAATGAAAACATTTTCGGTGATATATAAACAGTCTGTTGATTTTTTCTTTTGTATTTGTTTATATGTTGGTAAAGTTATTCACTTTTCCTGTTATTTCCAGAACTTCTCCCAATTGGAGGATATACGTCTGGAGACCACCCGTGCAAGATGTATGGACCCTTTTATGTTTGTCAAGTTATGTCTTGTAATTAGCATTCGTCAAATATTTGAATCAGAGTGTTTTCTTTTCAGTTTCTAATGTCCTTAAAAAACATGGAGAACTAACAGAGTGTCTTTCTAGGTATGCTTCTTTGATTTTCTTTCGTTCTAGACTTGCATATTTGATGGTTTGTATGATGCATTTTTGTAGAATACTGTGCATTTTGATGGATGATCTTGTCAATATTTACCAGATTCTATGAATGTCAGCACATTCATCATATTTTTGAAATGAGACCCATGTTTGAGCTTGACGGCAGTGGCTTCCTTCATATCATCTTGATTGGTACATTGTTAACTTGAATACTGTGTTTGACATGGGAAAGACATAGTTTCAATTGACAAATAAATCTCGTCCAACCACATGCTGCCTTGGTTTGACCAATTTACATTGAACAACTACTAACATCTATGTGAGGATGAGTGGCCTGACGATTGTCAATGTATTAAAGACAAGAAGTTTTGCTATCTGAGACGTACATACCAGAAATTTGTTTACAGACAATGTGGTATATGTGAAACTTTGTACTCAGAATTGCTTGCTGAGCCCCATCGATTATGCAATTGCAGCTTGGTTAACAAAAGAAACAATCAATACCATTATATTGTCCCAATATAATGATCAATCTATGAAGTTGTGATGTAGTATCAAAAGATAAGACTGATACTATCACATTGTCCCAATATAATGATCTATTTAGTAAGTTGCAATTTAGTCCAAGTGTAATACGTTGTCTGCATTCTTGTTTGCATATTTGTCTCTGTGTTTTTTGATTGTTCTTGGCACTATCACATCAGGTGTATCATGTATGTTCTGAAAGTTGGTTAATTGAATTAGGGACTCGGACAAGATTGTGTTTGAGCGTTTGCAAAGGGAATTTGAATCTGCTCGTGCATCTCAAACCCAAGGTAGTTTTACATGTCATATTTGCTGCTGTATTCTGTTATTTGTCCTATTCTTCCAAAAATTGTTGCACTTGCCAATTATCTGTTAACATGTATCCATAAATTGCTGGCTCCTTTGGTCTAAATGTCAATTATCCGTTTCTTGAACTTTGCGTGGAAAACCATTATAGGTAAACAAATTCATTGAATCATGGGAACCATCAGTCGTTGTTTTGCATGTATGAGAAATACAGCTCCAACTTGATTTAGTAATAAATGAATTTAGCAAGAGTTATCAAAAAAATTGATCTTTCTCCATTTCACTCTCAAGTTAAATATTCTCTGTGGTTTTAAATGGAATTGAGAAGTTTAATTTTTAATGTCCTGGTATTTTTAACCCTTAAAGTAGTGGTTGGATTGTGGTGATCTATCATACTTTAGGAACTGGCTTATGATGCTGTATGAAATTGAAAAGTCGTTAAATATCAAGAGAGCAATAAAAAATGTAATTCTATTTCAATTCCATTTGTTGTCCTTTTCAATTGTTGTGAATAGATTGTAATTTCAACTAGATGCAAAAAGTTTGAGATCTTTTCATTGAGAGCATAATGTAGTGTTCAACATTAGAAGATCAGGTTTCCATCCTTTCCATTGGTAGACTAGTTTTGTGCATCTCGTGTGTGCTTTTACTGGCTGGTAAATTGATCTCAGCTTTTATATATTGTAACAGCAAAGCTTCAGTCTGTCCATTAGAATTTGTTGGGACGATTTATTTTCAATAAAATCAGAGTTATTATGATTCCTGTTCTGGATAAAACTAGCAAACCTTGGTGGAAAATATGAACAGTGAATATAATTTTCACCAGGATGAGTACCATAATTTAATCATATTTGAATTTGATAGTAGTTTAAATGCCCTAAATCGGATATTTAGGTGTTTATTTTCAAAACGGTTAATTCCTTTGTATTTGAGGATCTTAGTTGTATAATTAGATACATAATCTGATTTCAGGTCTTATATAGTACTGCTGATATCCTTATTTGTGATCCTATGTAACCAGAATATTGAAAAAGCATTGTGTCTGTACCACCCCAACATCTTCGTGCCAACCTCTGCTGTGTTTTTCAATTTTATTTTATAGTTGAAGATACTTATAGCTTACCACTTGAAAAAATATGTTTTTCCTTTATTCCATGTAATTTTCTCCATCAGGTTACTGGGTATGTATATGTTATTGCTTAACAGTTGAGTTTTATATGTATCTTCTTTCCTTATCCCATTCTCCTTTGACTTGACATGTTACTTCATCTTCTCATACAACCTTTTTATTGCTTTGTAGAAATATGTTTGGATGGCGAGTTATGGAATGATGGATTATTAGCTACAATCAGGGAGCGGGTATGGCTTATTAAGTTTGGTACTTTCTTTTCTTGTTCTGTATCATTTTTTTGTTCGTGGATTAAAATTGGATGGCATTCCAATTGAAATATATGTCATTATTTATTTCTCTTTTCTGTGCTTTGTGCTTCATTGGAACTCAAGAGTTGTAATGTTTTCATTGTCATCATGCTGAATTCTCCTTATATAGTATGGGATGAAATGTAAAGATTTATTTAAACAAATGAATGTTTGTTTTATTTATTTCACTCTTTTTTTATCTGTGCTTCATTTCAACTCAAGTGTTGTCATGTTTCCATTGCCATCATTTTCGAATTCTCCTTAAATAGTGTAAGATGAAATTTGAATATTTGGTTTCCCATTTTTGGTATTACATACTGATGGCTTCTTATGACAGGTTCACATGGAGGCTGACAGAAAAGCATTGCAATTATCTGGAGATGGCGCTGCAATGCCAAATCTTCTCGTGCAAGAAAAAATAACTTACAAAGTTGGAAATAAAGTAAATATTTTTGTTGATTTGGTGATTAGTAGTTTACTCTGGATTCCTTCTACTGAACCTGATGAGAGTTTTAAGAGGGATAAGGATAGAGTGGTGAAAGCAAGTAGATTGGATAAGATTGGATTTGAGAATAATTAAGATCATTTGATCTTTGATTTCTCGAATTGTAAGTAATTTAACTAATGGTATTTTTGCTGGCTTCTAACTTTTTAGAGTACTCCTTGAGCTCTGGTAATTCTTGCGAGTGAATATTGCATTAGCCACCATTTCTTAAGGCATATGCGGTTTATTTCATTTACTTTATTTTTGATACAGTGGTGTTTTATGGTGGTGTAAGTTGCTTGGTTTTGATTTCTATTTACCCATTTGAATGCAGTAAAAAGCGAAATACCACGCAAACCCACTCCTTCATTTAAGTTTTGATATAGTAGGAATTATTAAACACTATCCTCTTTTCAATAGTAATATTACATATGGAATTGCGTTTTCTGGGAACAAACTTCTAATCCAGGGAAGTGTCATATACAAGTGAACAATGAGAGAGGCTAATTGTCTTGTTGGTATGTTTGGGGTCTTTTTTATTGCTACAGAGTCACCCAATTTTATGTAAAGTTGTTGAAAAACCTCATTCAACTGATAACTTTGTTATCAATCACTAATTAACTATAAGCAGCAGAAGTTATGAACAATTCCGATCCAAAAGAATTACCTACTGCTGTTTAACATTAATATTTGGCAGCATGTAAAACTACCATATCAAAGGCGAGGATTCTCAATGTTCCAAATCCACTTCGGTCTTGCATATTTTCGTGTTTCCTTTATTATTGTTTTATACAACCAGCACCACTATGTCAGTGAAGAATTTGATTCAAAGGGTTAAACACCTTAGCTCACCCCTCATTTTCTGTTCTTATTGGCCACATGTGGGCCACATTTCTGAAAGGTTGAAGGTCTTCACTTGTTTGATGATCACTATATTGCATTTTTTTTTAACAGACAATATGTTGTTTGGAAGGAGCAAGAATTGGCATCCAATATGAGACATCATTTGCAGGTAATCACTGATTTATAAATACATGGTGCAACTCATCTTGCGCCACTCATGTTATTCATATTTGGTGCTTTTGGCAAGCTCATCTGTTCCAAATTTATAGGATGCCTCGAAGGTGACTAATTCTCATATATTTTTCGGACAAACTCTATTGTTGGATACCGGAATTAAAATGACCAAGAAGACCGTAAAATTTTTCTTTTTTTCAGTGTTGCACTGGTCCACAGATCGTGTATTTTTCGCTGGTCAATACATATCGCGCCATGTTTCTACGTCTAGCTGTTTGTTTATATTATCTATCCAGTGGGAATTAGATTTTCAGAATCACTGAATTGATCAGCTTCAAACTTTTGGGGTGTCAAGTTCTAATTATTTTGCAGTAGCATTCCTTGATAATCTCTCCACTTGCCTGTTTTTATTTTTATGTTGGGTATTATAAGAACTAAAATTTGTTCGATTATAAATCCAATTTTTTTTTTTGCTTTACAGGAGAACCTTGCGAGATGTTCCACTGTATTCTTGAAAGCAAGTCTTTCCTTGAGAAAATGACTGTTCTTGAGCATACAATTCCTTTTTTCTTGCCAATACGAGAGGCAGAGAATGATTTTCTCTCATGTAATGCAATGGTGAGTATCATGAGGTTAGCTGCATGCGTATTTTATTTAATTTGCTGATGATGCATTTCTGAATAGGGTAATTTTCCCTTTGGTTCCAGAAATTCATAGACCATGTGGGAGAATTGTTGCAGGCTTATGTTGATAGACGAGAGCAGGTCAGTTATGGAATAGTAATTAGGTTTTCAACATTTTTTTTCCAAGCATAGGCTAAGAATGGAGCACTCTCTCTCGTTTTTTTTTTGTGTGCAATCTGAAATGTTGTGATATCGTGGATATGATCCTCCATTTTAATAGATTCTTTCTTTAACACAGCTGTAGTTAAAATTATTTTCGAAGATATAATTTCATCTATTTAAAGAAATGTTTAAAGTAAGTAAATTTCACGTATCTTCGAAAGGTTCGGACTTCTGTATCTAGAAGCTAATTTTTGTAAAATCTTTTGCATGGACTTTCAGTATCTTGTTTTTGTGGTTTCAAGAATCACCATGTCTGAACATTACATGAAATACTAGAGTTTAGGTAATTAAATTGCATGAGATATGGTATTTGCATACTTCCTAGTTCCTAGTTTGCTTACTGTAGCTCCTTTTCTTTTTAGTGATAGAAATGTCTCCCAATTTTGTAAGAGAGGAACTATTCTCGTCAAGTATGAATAGTGTTAAAAAGACTATTTTCTCAAATGGGTTCATTTTTATCTTCCTCTGCTTCTTATTTTTCCTTTTTCCGTTGTGCTTTTCTAAATGAAGTTCTTGAATGATGAACCTTTATTTATGCTGCTTCTCTTGTTCTGTTTCAGGTTCGCCTTATTAAGGAACTGTATGGAAACCAGATAGGGGAACTTTATTTTAGTCTTCCATATCATATGACTGAATTTGTGCTTGCAGATTTTGATTGGTAGGTGTAGCGTGCTTATGCATGTGCTTTTTATTTGGTCTGATCATTGAGAAATTACTGATCATCTGTCTCCCTCTTTATTCCACTGAGAAGTTAAAATTTTCGAGTTTTTCATTTGTAAATTCTTTGCAGCAAGGTTACAGTGAGTCTCAGATACACCGATCTTGTCTCTACACTTCCATCAGCAGTAAGTGTACTTGCATGGCCGCAACACAAAACATCCTCGACTGGTGTAGCTCCAATCGACAGGAAGGAAAATGGTTCCGAAGGAACTCAATCTATTCCAGCCCGTTTGCCATATGCTGAGAATGCGTTGCGTTCAATGAGTTTGCCTGAAGGTTGCACTAGATTTGTGACATTAGACAGTTCATTTCCGTCACTTTCTGTCTATTTGCATTTCTTCCTGATATCATATCTCACTTGTGAAACACTGTATAAACTGTACGTAAAGCTTTAGCATCAACTAACACCCTATTTTGTTTCAGCATTTGCAGAAATTATTTTGAATATGCCCAAAGCTCTCAAATGAGTATTTCCCGGAAAATCTGCTCGGTGCTTGAGTTATCCCTGCTTGCCAGATATAGCATATGGTACTGTTATCTTGAAATCGATATATTTGTTTGAACATCACATTATGAACGTACATATTGACTGGTTAGGAAAGGGTTCCTGCGTACTCTGAACAGAAATACCATCGCAATTTGTAGCAGTTCAGAACAGTGGCTTGAGGTGCATTTCCTTGTCTTGCAGCAGAGTGTATTATTGTTTTTTAATTGTATTCGAATGGTGTTGATAAGAAGGTTGTTAAGATTGTCACTGCATGAACTTGGTTGTAAATAAATTTCTAATGATTGGAAATTCTATTCTTTACGTTTTATCCTTATTGTAATGGGGGAGAGCTCAAATCTTGTCCCACAATTAAGAGTCGGTTCCTAACTAATCCTGATTCAATAAAATATCCAGATAATCTACTATATAAGCTAACTGAGAATTTTTCGTTTTTATCATGTATTGACACGCATAAGTGAAAATAAAACATTTTATCCACAAACCCTCGTTGTAAATATATTTGCAATCCAAATAAAGATTAATCAAACACGGAAAAGACATTTTTTTTCCTATGGCAATGATGCTTTCAAATGGAAGGTGACTGATCCTTATGGCTGATTGGAAGAGTCGTGCTCCTCGTGTCCAGCGAAAGTTACTACAGGAATGTCATGGCTGTTTGTTTCTGCATCAAGGGCGACCTCCCTAACATCGGCTATACTGGCTTCTGTGGTTTGAATATCACTCCATTCACTTTCTGCAGGCACAGGTGTTGGTTTTGACACGCTTGTACATGCTTTATCCACATTCTCTTCTGAAGGATCAACATGCTTTGTAAGTGGTAAATCAGCACCTGAACTTGAGCAAGATTCTGTCTTCTCTGCAAAGACTTGCCGGCTTTCAACCTGCTGTCTGCTAACAGGAGGATATTGACGTTACTTCAGGATATACATCAAGAAAAACCAAGTTACTATTGATAAATTAGTCAATGGCCACATTCATTTATCTTTTTCAGCTTCATTCCTCTGGGTGGTGGGCAGTGTGAAAAAGCAAACTCCAAGAAAAAAAATCTTAAGAAAAAGATCAAACTAAGTATAAAATCTGCTCAATCGAAGTAAGTCCTGTGACATCACACGTTAACTACTCCGATATGTATTTTAATATTGCTGTTGCTGTCCATATGACCTTTGTTATTGGTCAAAAAAATGGAGTGGACAATTAACAAGTAGATTTGAAGTTTGAGTCCCATCGAGTATGTAAATGACTTTTTTTTTCTTAATTTTTAAATCGTGGAAAAAGCATCAAAATGGCATTCCAGATTTAATTCAACAACAGACAGCTAGCAAAGAAAGCGGGTCATCAAAGAGAAACATGGAGGCACGGAACACCTTTTGGGCAAACCAACTACATAAAGCATATTACTTATCAAGATGGATCTGTTATCAAACCTTCTCAGTTGCTCTTGCAATATATTTAGATATGCATGCAGTTCTTGTTTCTCATTAGCTGCTTTTGCCTCCTTCTCCAAAGCTTCTTTTATTCTAGATTCAGCATCACCCTCAGAAACTCGGACCTTCTCTTCTGCTCGAACGACAGCACCTTCTAATATTACAGCACGCTCTCTAGCTTTTGCAAGCTCAGAACGCCACAAATGTGCCTCTTGAATGGCAGCATCCCTATGTTTTATTAGCTGATCTTTTTCTTTGCTCAGATTTTGAACTTGCTCTTCCAATTCTCTCACCTATATTGTCATAGGTAGAACATTGACAAATAAACAAAAACAGGAAAGGCGGCATCCACAATTGAAAACTGCAATAGATGAGAATGACACCTTCCGTTTAAATGATTCCAGTTGTTCATCCGAATCTCTAGCCAAGCGCTCAACCTCTGCAAATGCGATTCTCCGTTGCTCATCCATGGTATGGGCAGCAGATGCTGCAGCTTCAGCAGCTTCAGCCGTTTCAGAGAGTTTCTCGGCTATTTCTTTTATTGTTGAGTCCCTGGCACGTAGGTCCCTAGCCAGATTTTGCAGCTCTTCATCCTTTACCCTTAGTGTTTCCTGCAAAACGCTACAGCTTGAGACAAGAATGTGCATGTGCATGCTCCATGCTACTTATATCCAGGTAATAAACGCCTATAGTCTCATCTGCCTTTTATTATTTTACGGGATGTTAGAAAGATCACACATGAAAGCAGTACATCTTAAAGATAGAGAACCAATAAAGGGCTCGTGGAAATATCATTTAAATTCTTCAAGAAAATATACAACTCAATGATAGGCAAATACTCAATGACAGCTTCCCTCCGCCTCGCTTCTCATTGCATTTCAGCTAGCTGCCAGACATAAATCCCCAAAGTTTTACACAATAAAAATCTCCCACATAACCCTCACAGCCTTCCAATAAGATATCAATTAAAATCAGGAGGAAAATAAAGTTCTCACTAGCTCAACACAACCGACAAGTTTCAGTCCAACAAGTTCCAGCCAGCAAACAAATAGAAGGAAAGGGACAAGGAAATATAATTCACCACCACAAAATCAGCGATAAAGATACAAGAGCAGCATGTATGACAGGCTTCGAAATCTGCAGCAGCAAAGGTCAAAACAAGACATTTTGGAGAGACTTTAGGGTGCAATACTTTTGCCTTCGTGATTTTATAAAAATGTGTGATTCACACTTTTGCACTTTGAATTTTGAAGAACCATGATTTTGGGCAATAGAGACGTCTGTAAAAAACATATATTTATATATATGCACATTTGCACACACACACACACACAGAGTTTTTTGGTTCATTGTACCTTCATGATTGATAAATCATCCATAGGTAACTCCGCTGTTCTATTTAACATAGATCCTAAAGCATTCTTCATTGCAATTTGCATTGCAGCTTCAATTTCTTTAGAAGCCTCCAAGGCTGTGGAATTGGCAGCAGCAACTACAGTGGCAACTGTACCCAACTTTGAGGACCCGTTTCCACTCAAGGTATTCACTGCTTCTTTATGTGCCTTTAACACCAATTGGGTTGCACTGCATTTTTCAAAAGTAACACCAAATTCAAAAGAGAACACAACAATACAGTATAGCTGATGTTTGAAGATAAACAATATAGATCAACTTGAATAAGCAAGAACTGAGTGGCAAGAAAATAAAGAACTGAAGGTGCATTAAACATAAGTCAATTCAGGGGAAAAAAGAATTAGATGAGAAAAAATAGGAGATAATCGAATAGTACAAATTCAATTCCCCTGTTATGGCTTATTCCCATTACCAGCACTACCATTTTTACCACCCCTTTCTCTCCCTAACAGTACTACCAATACTCGAGAATTGTTTGACAACATAACAAACTCCCCATTACACATGTATAATCTCACCATTTCTGCCACTGGGTTCCCTTAGTATCAACTTTTAATGTAGGATCTTTGTGCTAGTTGGGGTGTTTTGTATCTCATTGTAACATACTAGATCCCCCTATGAGTAAGTCTGTAACATCCTCAAATTATAGCATACCTGCTGCATGTTTCTCGCATATTAAAGGTACAATTTACACCTACATATGACAGAAGAAAAAATTCGACACTCACTGTAAAGTAGACACCCAAGCTCTAGCAGCAGCAGGTGTTTCTGCACAGAGAAAATAATCGTTTTTCTGTGGTGTCCCAATATCTGATAAGCAAGTTAAGTGTTGAAAAATGGGAATGGATATAGACATAACACGGTTAAATTCAGATATTCTGAATTCCAACACTCCACCATCACCACCGCGAATAACTTTTTTTATTCCACTTCCATGAGAAGAACAATAAACCAGGTGAAGAAAAGAAAATATTCATCGTATTAGCATGGATACAGAAACAGCAGCCACCATACTTTGGTAGTCCTCTGAATCAAGGAAAAAGGAGAATGATGTTAGTAAGACTATTCACCAAATGAAGGAAACATATCTGCTCAAATTTAAAATAACATGTCTACAAGTTCTAAAGGTAACATAAATAAGAATATTACTGGAAATTCACAGGAGATACTGTTATAGTGCTGTTTGCATCAAATTTTATGGTTCCTTTGACCGTGGGCTCATTTCTTCTCACCCTGTACATGCAAAAACCAAGAGAAACTTGAGTGGGCAGTACACCTTTACAGTGGACAAATAATAACAGAGAGGTTTATCTGCAATGTCTCACTTGTACTCCATTTTCCCAGTTGTTGGATCTAAAATCACCCACCTCTCATTCCATTTCCTCAGCTGTAAACAGCATAATTTTATCATGCTACTAATTTGACAAGAAATCGTACAGATTCCCATACGAAACGAAATACTTAAAAAAATTAAAAAATAAAAAGTTGAATTTTCTCCATAACTGAGCCACATGGCTACTATCAGTGAACCATTAAACTATATTGAAAAGTAACTAGCGTTCCCTTACAAGCAATGTGTTGATGACAAATGAGATAAAAATTACCGTTTCGGATCGTTTGAGGAGAGGCCCTTGCAGTAAATTTCTGCCTGAGCTGGTCGCCAGCTGTCTTTTGATCTTCTCCAAACTCGTCTTTGTATCCGCATCTCCCTGAATTATCAATTAATTAGTGAAGATCCGATCACATCAGACAATCTACGAAAACACACAAATCCAAGGGATAGTGAACTCACAAGAGAAGCTCCATTCGAACTCATGGTGATCGCTGATGATGTTTGTCTGTTCCAAAATCGACGAGGGATCGCGAATTTGGAGAGGGGTTTCAGTTAGGGTATATATATAGAACAACTTCTGCCTTGTGATTGTCTGTTTGGCTGTTGGACTAGTTCACTCTCTCTTGGACTAGCAGGTGGGAGTGGGACAAGATTTTCCCCTAACTATTTTTTTTTATTTATCCAATTTTTCATTTTTCATCACATTATTTATTACTATTATTTCATGTATCATAAAGGTCCTTATTTTATATGTAACTAGTGCATGGTCATTTTTTTATCATATATATATAATTAAGTGGTTCTTAATTCAAATACTAATATCATAATTATAAACGTAATAAAGCAAATATTGAACTCAAAATAAATGTTGATAAGTCGTAAAAATTTCAAGTTCGTATTATTTATATATATATAATTGATATTGTGGACACTTTATACGAGCACCCACAGAAGTTGTCCACAGTATCAGACTTATTTATATATATATATATATATGAATATTAACATCAACGTTAAAGCAATTTTTTTTAACCCTAAGTTTTGCTCCCCTCAATTCAGTTCAAATCAAGAAGCTGGTCTCATATTATGATTCTGATATTTCGGTAAATGAATAAAAAAAATTTATATACTCCAACACATTATATATACCGAATAGAATTATATAGATTGTTCCGCTTGAATATACAAATGGAGAGATAACGAGTATGCATGGATATAAGTTTGTCCTTTGAAGAGTGACATAATTTGATTTTGGATTGGACCGACTGCTAATTTTATAATTGGATTAATATGTAAACGGCCTTAAAGGTAATTATATCTGGGTTTAAACCGATTCTAGTTCGGGCCCAAAAATAATTGAAGCTTTTATTGGCAGGCCCAAGAAAAATTGACATTCAGATTCCGGAAAAATTACTGTCGAAGTCTTTGGTTCAGCTTCCATGGGGGCTCTTCCTTCCTGAGCTCGTGCAAATTTACGTGTAGTAAGGGCGATGACTGTAAACGAATTTCGATTCTTTTTGTCATGCGACATCAATCTTCCTCTCACTTTTCAAATCGAACGTTTGGAAGGGAAACTAGCTCCTCTTAAGCCTCCTGATTCGGGTAATTAACCATAATACAATTTTTATGTTTATTCAAAAGGTTTAACCTGTCCTGTGGGTATGGATTCGAACAGAATGATGCTGATGGTTCCTTTCTCTTCTTTTCGTGAATATGGAAGTGCGGTTTTTGTTAATAGAATGGGCTGACTGCAGGTTGTATTGTATTATAGTGTATATTGGATTGCTAGTTCTATTGGGGACATCCAGGATTCCAGGGAACTTTGATTTGAAATACTGATTATAATAGGATAAATTGAATGGTTCAGCTGATGGTGATTACACGGTAGATGAGAGGAAACCGGAGTTATACGTTGAGTGCATGCTTTACATTGATGGCGCACCTTTTGGACTCCCCATGAGGACGAGGTTCGCTCCCATGCGTAAAGTTTTGATTTTTCCTTGGCCCAGAGATGTTGTTTTACCTTTTCCCCCTATTTAATGGGCTCCTTTTCGGAACTGTAGGTTGGAAACCTCAGCTCCATCATATTCTTGGAATGAACTGATAACACTGAGCACGAAGTATCGGGATTTGACAGCAACTTCGCAGCTCGGTATAACTGTATGTCTCCAAATTTAGTCATTATAAACCCCCTTAAAGTTAAACTGGTTGTGGTGTTCAATTTTTTATGACAATTTAGTTTGTCGTTGTGATTTTCAGTTCTTAATCGGTGATTAATGCATCAAAGTCCATAGGAAGTTTTACAGTTTAATATTTGCATATTGAGCTTCTTAGACTACTTTTACAGAAAATGATATTTGATATGTAGGTCTACGATGTTTCATGTGATGAAAATGAGGTAGTGGTTGGTGGAGCAACCATTAGGCTGTTTAACCTGAAGAAACAGCTCAAGACTGGGAAGCATAAGTTTAGGCTTTGGTTGGGCAAAGAAGCAGATGGCTCCTTAAACACAACTACTCCTGGAAAGGTTTTACTTTTCACAAGTCATCGTGATTATGTCATTTAAATTAAATAATATTATCCACGAATTGTTTGTGTTAATTTCCTTGTTTGGACCTTTATAGGTTCCAAAAGACGAGAGAGGAGAATTGGAGCGTTTGGAAAAGCTTGTAAATAAGTACGAAAGAGGTCAGATTCAAAGAGTTGATTGGCTGGACCGGCTAGCATTTAAATCCATGGAGAAAATCAAGGACCGTGAGAATAGTAAAAACGGGAGTTCTCATTTATATGTTGTTGTTGACTTTTGCAGCTTTGAACATCGAATTGTTTTCCAGGTAATTTCTCTGCAGCTTTTTTGAACTTTTTTATATTTTTTGATCAATGATGTGCTTGAATCACGAGTGTAATACATCAACTCTTCATAATTTTCTTTTTAAAATAAAAACTACTAGCTACTAAGGAATGGGTGTATGTCATGCACACTAATTGTTTTATAATTAATATAGTAAAATGCACAATAGAATGATGACATGTTCTTATGCTCAGTCTTTAGAAACCCATGACGTCCTTGTCAAACATCAAGTCTTTGTTAAGGACCTTCGTTTTACTATAGCTGATAAAGTTTCACAGTGGGAATCAGACCAAAACGTTGGAGCTAATAGGTAACTATAAACACAACAGCATAAATTGTACCATAATTTCTAGCTACTGAAACAACAAAGCCTATGTGCTTGTGTCCAGCATCTCAAATGTGGGAGTCCTGTTTGATCTTTCTAAATAGACCTTGGCCCAGTCATTCTTTGCATCTTATCTATCAAAATTTCATTTGAACATAGGGGATTCGAGAGTTTGGAAACCAATTTCTACACCAATTAAGGTAATTAATAGGTAACTGATGTGCAAAAAGGGCCATGTGGAAAACTGGCATTAAAAGCTGAGCAGCGATCATATTTAGTTCAACAATACAGTGTGTGTTTAAGTTCACAGCCAACTTAAGCTTAAAGCTTCAATTCAGTATAGTTTTGACAAGCTCGCACAGCAATTTTGCTACTTTGCATTATCTGTATCATGGCATCCAGTGTGCTAAAAGTATATTCTAGCTTAAACATGATATACAATTTTGGTTCGCTTCAGTTTATTTTAGAAACCTTATGCTATTCAACCGCTTTAGCAACTAGGGTCTTGAAGTTACCATATCCATACTGTGAACTTTTATACTGTTTGATTCCTGTCTTGCATCATCCTGGTAATGTTCTAAAGTACGTTGAACTAATTCCAAATAATTGCTAATTAGGTTCTTATAATTTCATCTTCAATTACTTTGATCCGTAGGAGTCCGGAGCAAATTTTTTAATTCCTTCTCCAATAGCTTCAACAAATGAGCTTGTCACGGTTTGGGATCCTGAAGTGGGAAAAATGAACCCTTCCGAGCACAAGCAGCTAAAGCTGGCGAGAAGTTTAAATCGTGGCATCATTGACAGAGATCTAAAGCCAAGCTCTACAGAAAGAAAGTAAGTTTTATGGATCTTAAAACATGATTCATGTTTTTACCATGTAATCAGGCCTTGGCTCCAAACAACCCTATGAATGTTATATCCATTAGTTCTATGCTTATCTGGTGCTTAATTATCTGTAAAATTGTTTCTGCCTCTAGGAAAGTCTTATGCTGCCTTTTGAGGGAGTAAAGATCATTTCACTTAATCTGTATTAAAAATTTAACCTGTTGAAAATGCATTTATTAGCATCATGCTTCGTTCATATCCCCAACCTATATTCAATAGTCTCATTTTGTAACTATTAAAAATATGAATGACCTAATCATCAACAGTAGGCACTACTAATTTTTATGCCATTAACTCTTTGTTGTAGCTAATCAGCTACCATCTAAATGTTTAGGTCCATACAAAGGATACTAAAATATCCACCTACAAGGACTTTGAGTGGAGAGGAGAGGCAATTTCTCTGGAAATTCCGGTTTTCATTGATGTCAGAAAAAAGGGCTCTCACAAAGTTTCTACGATGTGTTGAATGGAGTGATGTTCAGGTATTGTTCTGGTAAATCTTCTAGGTTGATGGATTTGATTTGGAGTAAGGGATTTGATTTGGAGAAGAATAGAGAATATATTCCAAATGATACCAATTTGATTGTATACATCCAATTACTATTGAAAATGTTTTAACTGATATAGAATGGATTGGAACTTCACTTGAATATTGTCTATGTATGAGTCAAGGAATTTGAAACATATTATTTCAAATCATAAATCCATGCACAACCCTGAGGTAATTTGTTTGTGAAACATATATTTATGTAATAAAAAATTGGCTGGTATTTAATGCTGTCATTAAGTTAAATTTATCTTCAAAGCTACTAGAGTTATTGGTTACACTCACAAATCCCTTCCTCTAGGTAACTAGTAAAGAAATTCTTGAAATGTGCTGTGAAGCTCGTTTCATGGTACAATAAACTCCATGACCATAATGCTGGATTCAAAAACAAAAAGGCAGGATGTTATAAGTGGTTTGAACCATCATATGAATGGAGGAATTTAAATCAATTGCACTTCACATCCTCTATTATTTTCACCTGTTAAGTTTGTTGGTGGGTGAATCTGGTTTTTCCACTCTTCCTGTTGTTGAGTGTTGGTTTCAGGAAGCAAAGCAGGCCTTGGAACTGATGGGCAAGTGGGAGACAATTGACGTTTCTGATGCACTGGAACTTCTATCTCCTGTCTTTGAGAGTGAAGAGGTTAATTATATAATTTGTTTGTGTTTTCTTGGTTTAATCTTTTATGCTGTAGTGATATAGTTAGCCATTTGTAAAGATGTCTCTGACAAAACCAGTTCCACAAACTATTGTATGCTAAGGAGGAATAACCATCTTTTCCTTTTTACTCTTTGTAGAGCAAGTATTCTTGTTCAAGAAGTATCTAAAAAAAGTTGGGTACCAGTTTGCTTTATAAATTCTACCATTGTTCCACTACTTACTATAACATGAAATGCTTTGGTTTTACTGAAATGACACTTTCTTCTTTAATATGAAGAACCGGCTTACAAGAGGGGACGTTTCACATTTAAATGTTGAAATAATTAGTGTCACCCAGTTGGTAAACCTCACTGCAAGGCATTGGTTTGAGTGGACCATAGTTATTCAAATCATATTGGTTGATTTGGTTTAAGCTCAGGGAACATTAAACTCTTTTGGTTTGGTGCCTGGTCAACCCTATTTTTTGGGGTTTAATAGAAAATAGTATTCAAGTTACAGATCCACGGTACTTGCTTTTACCTGTTATTCGGATATATGAGTTCCAGTAAGTGGTTATCTATTGCTTGGTTCTAGTACTACAAAAGACTCACGTTGAGACACTTTGCACAAGGATTGTCAGGCCTCACAATCTCAGGAATATTGAATGTGGTTAATTTATGCTGTGGATTTAATCAGTTTTCTGGCATCCCCATATAATTTGAACTCTTCAATAGGTCCGAGCATATGCAGTTAGTGTACTTGAGAGAGCTGGTGATGAAGAGCTTCAGTGCTACCTACTTCAACTGGTTCAAGCTCTTCGTTTTGAACGTTCCGATAGGTCTCGCCTTTGCCACTTCCTTGTGCAACGGTGTAAGCTTTTTGTGATAAATATCGTAATTTGTACGGATTTGAGATGTTTCGAAGCTCATTTTGAGGTCCATGGATTCAGCATTACGAAATATCGAATTGGCTAGCTTTTTCCGGTGGTACGTTGCTGTAGAACTCCATGACCCTGTATATGCAAGACGTTTCTATTGTGCCTATGAGATTCTGGAAGAGAGTATTTTGAAGGTACAAAATTCCTTTTTTAACCGT
This sequence comes from Dorcoceras hygrometricum, assembly GCA_001598015.1. Classification (NCBI taxonomy): domain Eukaryota; kingdom Viridiplantae; phylum Streptophyta; class Magnoliopsida; order Lamiales; family Gesneriaceae; genus Dorcoceras; species Dorcoceras hygrometricum. The sequence continues at coordinate 229,598 of KV019034.1, forward strand.
CTCTACATGCCTGTTTTTGTTCTGGGTTTTGGGTGGATGGCAGGGCGATTGCGTGTTTGTTCATGCTGAAGCTATTGGTAGGCTCCTTCAATATTGCAATGTATTTTTGCTGAAATGTTTTGCATTATTTCAAGGAACGTAAAGGCCATCATCGTTAATTATTTGTCCATCCCTGTCTTTGGTTTAACAAATAGTATTAGTAGCTTGATATGGACATCATGTCATTGTGTCCCAACAAAATATGTGAATACGTCTACATTTATTTATCATTTAACTATTTAAGTTGATTTGGCCAGGTTTAGTTAATATTATTTAAGCATGTATAATGAATAAAAGAAGTAACCATTATCTGACAAATTATTAGCATCTTTATTTGATACATGGTTCTGTTATCTTTTTATCCTCCCTCTGGTTTGGACTAGTTATTGTTGGCTGACTATTGTACCTGTTATCAGTTGGGTCCTACTGCTAATGGTGATGAAGATGGTTTGAAGTTGTGGCAGAGTTTGGTGCGTGAGACCGAATTGACTGCTCAATTGTGTTCCATCATGAGAGACGTGAGAAATGTGAAGGGTGGAACTCAGAAGAAGATTGAAAAGCTTCGGCATCTCTTGTCAGGCCTTCTGAGTGAGCTCACATACTTTGATGAGGTACTGCTCATAGTGGCTTGTCCAACATACTTGTGCTGACAAGATCAAAACATGTCACATAGATGTTATTTTCCAATGTCAGGTCCATGACCACAAGCGTACTCTCCTCCCAACTATTTGGGATTAATGATGTAATTTTAATTTTTCAGCCTATACGATCACCTCTGGCACCTGGGGTCCTTATAACAGGAATCATACCATCAGAATCATCAATTTTTAAGAGTGCATTACATCCTTTGCGGCTGGCTTTTCGAACTGCAAGTGGAGGTAGCTGTAAGATCATATTTAAAAAGGGAGATGATCTCAGGCAAGACCAATTGGTAGGTTGATATATGGTAACTGCACTTTGTGACTTGAAGGGTGATTTCTTTGTGCTGCGAGTAATATGTTGTAGTCAATATCAGGTTATTCAAATGGTATCGTTAATGGATCGGTTGCTTAAATTGGAGAATCTCGACCTGCAATTGACTCCATATAGAGTGTTGGCAACGGGGCATGATGAAGGCATGCTTGAATTTATTCCATCCAAATCTTTGGCTCAGGTAAATAATTCGACTGAAGCTCTTGTAATAAATTTGAGGCTTAAATTTCACGTCCTTTAAGGTGATGCCATTGGGCCATGGTGATTCATGGGCTTTATATACCTGGATGTAAGTGCATCCGAATTTCGGCTGCTTAATAAAGTTAACATATAGAATTCAAATAGATGGATCATGTTACAGTTTTTTTGATTTACCATTCTATTAGCTATACTACTCTTAGAATGTGTGCATCGTTTAACAGTATTATCATTTCTGAACTGTTCTTCCTCACTCTTCCAGATTCTGTCGGAACATCGAAGTATTACAAGCTATCTACAAAAATTTCACCCTGATCCAGATGGACCATTTGGAATCACTGCTACTTGTCTTGAAACATTCATTAAAAGCTGTGCTGGCTACTCTGTTATCACATATATTCTAGGCATTGGTGACAGGTGATTTTAACAGCAAATCGAGTGTTTTACATTAAATGTCGGCCTTCCTTTTGTGCCTGTTTTTCTAGCATCTTCAGTTTTTGGCATTAATTAATGGAACTCTGAAGTTATGTATCTTCTTGATAAACAGGCACCTTGATAATTTGCTTTTGCAAGATGATGGCCGACTTTTTCATGTGGATTTTGGTTTTATTCTCGGAAAAGATCCAAAGCCTTTTCCACCACCTATGAAACTTTGTAAAGAAATGGTTGAAGCAATGGGTGGAGCAGAAAGGTGTTTGTCCAAAAATTTAAGCCTACCATATCATTTACATTGTTTTTTCGATTTTTTTAATCATCTCCGTCCGCTTTTACTTTACAGTCAGTATTATACAAGGTTCAAATCCTACTGTTGTGAAGCATACAACATTCTCAGGAAGTCGAGTAACCTAACTTTAAATCTGTTTCATTTAATGGCTGGTTCAAACATTCCTGACATAGCTTCTGATCCTGAAAAAGGCATTCTTAAGGTGATATCTCCTTTTCCATGAATTTTAAGCTTACTAACTGAACAGCTTTTTTTTTTCTGGTAGTAACTATGTTTTTCGTTGTTAATGTAGCTTCAAGAAAAGTTCCGCCTGGACTTAGATGATGAGGAGTCAATTCATTTTTTCCAGGATCTTATCAACGAGAGCGTCAGTGCATTATTCCCTCAGATGGTTGAAACCATCCATCGCTGGGCGCAGTATTGGCGTTAATTTACACTAAAACAAGATTCAGGTCTGTAGGAGTATCTATAGTGTCTTCTTCTTCAACTGCCGTTGCTATCTATGCTCCATGCCAACTTATGGTTGCAGGAAGGCACCGTTGCCATGTATAATTAATTTGTAGGTATTGATTGGTTTTTAAACTTCAGTATTCTTGCTATATTTGTATATAAATTGTAAATAGTTTCACAATATTTTCAGAATGGCACACACACTGGGATATATGTATTTCAGACAATGAACGTAGGACCTATTTTCCACTTGGCATCTAGCTTATTTTATGATCAGTCGCTTCTTAATTATTGATGTCTCGCGTGTTCAAATTCTGGTGTTTACTTCCTATGACAAACAAGAATGTGGCAACATGGACCAAAATTTAACTATATATGATTAAATTTGTTGAGTTAACCTTCGATGGAATGATTTGATTGAAAATATTTGAAATGATGCTCATTTTGAGCGAATTTCATAATCACCAGTGCATCTACATAAGTCAAATATGGGTCAGGTAGGTTTGAAATTCATCCATACAATCAAATAGATTTAAAAGTCAAGTGTTGGAAAGCTATATTATCAAATCACTCAACCCAATCACAACTTAGAGGTGTTACTCAAGTGTATATCCAACAATCCAAGGTTTATTCTTTTGAGTGTCGTGTATTTTTTGGATCCCACACGTGAGAATGGACAAGGATATTCTGATAGACTAATATCTCATTATCAAAGATAAACTTCTAGCATAATACTTAACCTTTTTGATAATAAATGCTATTTATCATAGAATTCACGATATCATATTCCTTGACATCCAACAAGATACAAAAAACAAGAAGAGAAAGAAAATGTCTCTAGGACAGAGACGAGTTGGTAAGACCTAGGGTGACATGAAATTCTCCTCTCCGACTTCGCAGTTCGATTCTCGTGTGAAACATATTTCTCACTGAAATATTGTGGGGTATACTTTGAGGCTCGACATGTTATATAAGTCATCTACCTCAGGTTCCTGTCTACCCGCGCATATCACTCGATTTAAAACTTGTATAGGTAACGTTTTGAAAATAGAAGAGAAGGAAAATTAAAACCAATGAAACAGAAGTCTATCACATTTCTACAACTTGTGAAAATGAGTGCCACAAGATTGTCCACTTTCTTTTCTTTTTGACCAAGCGGTGGATGAGTGTGATTTATGCAACTAGGCTGCTAAGCAACCCACTAGATTCGACGAATCTAACTGCGGAAAAAGTAAATATCACCTCTTCACATAAAATATAATGATTAAAGAAAAAACCTCATCCCACGGGAAATATATGTTGTAAATTAAATCCATTGGCAAGTTGGGTTTATCGAGTCAACGTTGGAGTTGAGAAAAGAATGTAAAAGAAAGAAAATAAATTTCTTTTATCTATGATATATCTGATCAACTTAACCTTCAATAACTCAGTCCACCAAATTTTTTACTTCGGAAAAACCTCTCTGATCAGAAGTCTAAAGTTTATTTTTTCATTTGATTACCCTTTCCATTGAATGGTCTCACTACCGGGTTGGAAAGTTGTAATATAATTTTGCTTCCTGTTACAAATTTTAGTTGACGATCATATGACTTCGGAGTCTATTTATATTTGTTTGAGCTGTTGTACGAATTAAACTTATGGCTTTAACGTTTATAATCTATGATTCAGTGTCAAATATTCTATTTTTACGAGTCACATAAATAATTCTATTTTATCACATGTAGACAACTTAATAAAAATTTCAAATTTGTTTTTACAGAAATACAGATCATCAAATTAATCTTTCACCAGATAAGATCGAGCGTTGAAAATGCCACATAAAATGGAGACCAATAAGATTTCCAGTAGTAAAGTTCATGTTTTTTATTTGGAAACGATGTGCTTGGTTCTAAACTAAACTCTTCATAACTAATGGGAGACCAGAGGAGGCGGCTATAGAGAGCATTGCATGTTTTACGGGAGCGGGCACATTTCTTTGTGGCTCCATGGACAATTTATTATGAGACAATCGGACCCCAACTACTGGTAATTATCCCGATCCTTTGAGGAATGAGACTGGGCCTGGGTCTAGAAGATCAATTGTTCGGCCCATAGCCCATCGATTGGGATAATGTATATCTCACAATTTAGGAAAAGGTGGTAAAAAACAAGATTAGTGTATTGGATTCTCTTACCAAATTAGATCAATAATATCGTGGACTCGATATTGTCGGGCTGAATGGTGTATGTGAATAAATCGTAATTTTCCTTGTTTTGTCAACTAATTAAATGCAGCATATCTGTTAAATGATTTAAAACATATTTAAGAAGAGATATTGTTCATCCTATATATATATATATACAAACATTAAATTCATCAAAGCAATTGGAAATCACCCCAAATATATCATATTAAATTTCATCAAAGCAATTGGAAATCACCCCAAATATATCATTTTAAATGCATGCAACGCACCTATATGTATAATTTTTTGGTTAGTCGTACTTTTCCAAAAGTATGATATTAAAAAATAGCTATGTAAACAAAATCATTTTCAAAGTTTTTCATAGTTCTGAAAGTAAACAAAATACTTATCAAAGTCTATTAGATATGTTGTTGAATGACGACATTTTAGCTATAACTATTTAAATAAAATTGATAGTGAAAATAAATATCCTAATAAAATCGTTTTCAAAGGTTTTATACAATCGAATGATGATTAAGATTTCATGTAAACCAACTTAACGAGTAATTACTGAATAAATTATACTTGAAAAAGAGTCATGATGGCACATAATTAACCTGTCTTCTCTAAATCTAAATAATAACATTTTATACTGAAAAAAAACAACAACGGGATTCTGGAATTTTGACTCAATTGTCACCACCCCATATTTGATCATTTTAGCTCAGTCATATGTGTGTAGTATTATGTAAAGTATACGTATGGAAAAAAAAAAGGAAAAAATGTCATATCCATCCTCTATCTTTAACTATTTTCTCTTTTAGTCCTATAATTAGTCAAACTTCAGTATTGATCCTTTAACTTTTAATTTTTATCTATTTTAATCCGATTTTACTAAATTGACCAATTTTGACTTTACATTGTTGACTAGGCGATATTAGTTTGATGACATGACAAGAAATTTGGGAATTTTTGAATTTAACGTAATATTAACCTAATTGAAATGATATATTATTGGATAAAAAATATAAACTATAAATAAATAATTGAAAAAGACACAATTAAAAGCTCATGTATATATTTTCAAACAATATGTTACTAAGGTAAATCATAAATTTCATAAAAATTTAATGTATAAATGCCTATTTAATTTTCATGAGTGGAACGTATGAATTATCGATTTTTGACGAGTGATTTTGATGCAAAAATCCTCTACAATCGTCTAATAATCGTGACACATGGAATTAGTCAGATCATACGAGGTCTGTGAAACTGAATGTCTTAGTTTTTGCTTTGTTAATTATATTCTTAAATAGATTTATATAATAACATTAGGGAAAAGAAAGTTGGTGTTTTCAACTATTTGTTTATAGTTTATATTTTTTATCTAATGACGATTAATTCCAAGTAGGGTAATATTATGTTAAATTCAAAAATTCCCAAAATTTTTTCCATGTCATCAAACTAAACTCGCCTAGTCAGCAATTTAAAGTCAAAATTGATCAATTTAATAAAATCGGATTAGAATAGATAAAAATTAAAAGTTAAAGGATCAATATTGAAGTTTGACTAGTTACAGGACTAAAAGAGAAAACAGTTAAAGATAGAGGACCAAAATAACATTTTTCCAAAAAAAAAAAAAGTTTGATATAATTATGCTTATCCACATGTATAATTATTTATTAAAAGAAAGTCAAACGGTCTCCACCACAGGTCAACTTGGTCAACATGCATATGATTGCATGGAAAAATATATATATATACAGCACATGTATATATACACACGCACTCCATTCATTGTTTTCAAAAAACATTCCAATGTCAGCCACGTCCTCCCCCGCCCACCACCACCTTCCCATCACCACCACAGCCGCCACCGGCAGCACCTCCCTCCGCCGCAGACTTCTCAGCGGCAACTGGAAAGGCGCAAGGCCACTCCCCTTCCTGATCTCCATCACCCTCGGCCTTATTTTCCGCTTCGCCGTACCCAAACCTCACGCCATCACCCACCAAGCCTGGTCTCTTCTCTCCATATTCATCACCACCATCTGTGGCCTCATCCTCAGCCCACTCCCAGTCGGCGCCTGGGCATTCGTCTGCCTCACAGCCACCGTCGTCACCAGGACACTCACCTTCTCCGCCGCGTTCACCGCCTTCACGAATGAGGTCATATGGCTGATCGTCGTCTCTTTCTTCTTCTCAAGAGGATTCGTGAAGACTGGTTTAGGGGACAGAATAGCCATGATCTTTGTGAGATGGCTGGGAAGGAGCACACTGGGCCTGTCCTACGGGCTGATTCTGGGTGAGGCGGCGATTTGCCCCGCAATGCCGAGCTCTACTGCGAGAGCTGGCGGGATTTTCTTGCCCATCATCAAGTCTTTGGCCATTGCCGCCGATAGTAATCCCAAGGATGTCTCGTCCAGGAAGCTTGGTGCCTATCTCGTTCAATCACAGATTCAGGTAATTAAGTCATTAATACTGCTTTTGATCATTGAACTAATCTGTCGTTTTGTATACACAATAATTGACTTAAAAAAATATCTGCTGGGTTCACTCTATTCGTTCCTGAATAAAATAAACAGAATAATCCAAAATTTGACAAGAAGAATTCATCTTTCTTTCTTTCTCTCCCATTGTTTTTATGCCGAATACATCGGACGACCACAAGTGCCAATTTTTTTAGTAGACTTGGTTTGATTTTGCATAACGTTCGAAGAATTCACTTGGTTAAATAATGATCCCTTGTGCGGAAGATTTCCGGAGCAAATTTTGAATCTTGAAATTAAATCATGGAGAAAAAGGGTACAACGAAGTCATTGATATGTAACTAAACTATCTATCAAAAATAAAAATAACTTGAAGGGATCGTAATAATGACTAAAAGTTTAGATTACTCGGTGTGAATTGAATCTAGTCACCCGAAAATTTCGGAAGTTCCACGTAAACAGTGTCTGTTTGATCAGTTTCCTAGTGGCTGAGCATTTTTAGTTTCTCATGCGTGACAGAGCAGTAGTAGCTCAAGTGCTCTTTTCCTGACGGCTGCAGCTCAAAATCTGCTGTGTATCAAGTTAGCTGAGAGTCTTGGAGTTATCGTTCCGAGTCGATGGATCACCTGGCTTAAGGCGGCCGTAGTTCCTGCATTGATATCTCTTTTGTCGACTCCGATTATCGTGTATAAGATGTATCCTCCGGAGATAAAGGCCACGCCAGATGCCCCTGCTATGGCCAGACGGAAGTTGCAGCAAATGGGTGGCGTCAAGAGTGATGAGTGGGTGTTGATGGGAATAATGCTGCTCACTGTTGCTTTGTGGATTGCAGGGTATGTCTACATACTAAGCTTTAACGTCACTAGTCTTGATATTTTTATATTCAAAGATTGAAATCTTGAAGAAAGGCGATTTTCGCATTGCTTTAATATGAGCATGTTAACATCTAGTACAAGTGGTTCCATCATCTTTGCTCAAGAACTAATACACATGTGTAGATGTTTATCCCGCTGTCACTTGATAACAGTTCGTTCATATGTCTGGTAAACAGAAGAATCAACTTCATTGCGCGAAATTTTTTACTTGAAATAAGCAAGAAGCATCAAAATTTAACCGAGGTTAGCGTGAATATATAAACTTGATTTGCTTCATATAGCACTAGCTACATTTTTTCTTCGAATCTTGTTCTATCTCAGCTTCGCCCTTATTTCCGATTATGGAATAGAGCAACTAAATATATCATGATGAAGAGCTCAAACACTTGGGAAGCACTGGTTAAGTGGCGTTATGTGAATCTGTTGCTCGGAATGTGGCAGTCTTAGGCTCCCATCTTGAGTAAATTACAGACACCGAGTTCCTGATCAGCTGACCATAATTTCACTATCTTTCGAGGCTATTTCACTTCTATTTAACTGATCATTCCTGATTGTTCTAGACATTTCTGTATCGGTTTGCTGATCACTATATAAATGTGAGAAATACTTGGGGTAATGTTTCATCGACTCCTGTCAATTATAGTTACCCTCTTACTCTCTGATCGGTGAAGTTTAGTAATGCACACAATATGTTGTATATACAGAGAAGCTCTCAACATGACAAGTGTGATTGCTGCTATGATCGGTTTATCTTTACTTCTGCTGTTTGGAGTCCTCGAATGGGACGACTGTTTAAGCGAGAAACAAGCATGGGATACACTGGCTTGGTTCGGCGTACTAGTCGGAATGGCGGGACAACTAACAACTCTAGGTGTCATACCTTGGATGTCCAAATGTGTGGCAGATTTTCTTGATTCTCTCTCGGTTGGCTGGTTTGGTGCGTTTTGTATACTTCAGACGACATACTTCTTCATCCATTATCTATTCGCGAGCCAAACCGCACACGTCGGAGCCCTTTACTCCGCTTTCCTTTCGATGCACTTGGCATCTAAAGTTCCCGGTTTGTTGTCTGCACTTGCTTTGGCATACAACACCAATCTTTTCGGTGCAATCACACATTATAGCAGTGGTCAGGCTGCTGTCTACTATGGAGGTACTTTGGAGTGAACTAGGATGTTCTCTTTTACATCAACCTTTGAATCTTTGTGAATTATGATGTGAATATATCTGATTTATCGTTCGATTCGTTCGATTCCCAGGCGGTTACGTAGATCTTCACGACGTTTTTAAATTGGGTTTGGCAATAGCTCTCATCAATATTGTGATATGGGCATTGTCCGGAGCTGCTTGGTGGAAAATCTTAGGCCTTTATTGAGTTCCCCACAAGCAGGTTAGCTCTCTCATTTCACTTTGTTTATTGCTCTCTCTTTACTCCACTAGTTGTATATTTTAGTACACCAATAAATGTTATTTTTAATGAGATGTTATATAATACATGTGGCAAGCATCCGCCAGTAATAAATGTTTAATTTAGAA
>KV019041.1:0-15543 GCA_001598015.1 Dorcoceras hygrometricum
CGTTAGGTCGGACTATTAGGTCCATACGTCCAAGGAGTGCGTGTCTAACTACTGGTGCTGTATCAATTTCATTAGAGATCAGTCTTACCCCTCTCCCACCGCCGAGCCTATCCTCAACAAAGGCAGTATTACCCGTTAAGATCTAACATCTCACTTTTACAGCCCACATGACCAATCAGATTAAACGGAACACGTCAGCAGCTTAACGTACGAGAACTTCCTAGGAGGTCACCCATCTCAATACTGCCCTTACTCATGCACGCTTAACTCACCATTGTATATTTACAGTGGCTAAGGTATACACTTGAATAATCACAAGTTATTGGTTTACTAGCCACAAGTCAGTGACCAATTAACTAAATTAAAATTATGGTAGTATGAAATGAGGAATTCCAAATACAATGATTTCAACTCTATTGAATTGTAGGGTAGACTAAATTGAAATTAAATTGCTTAATTTCCTGTCTTTTTATGCTTGTGTTGATTATTTTTTTATGATTTTTAGAAATAGTTGGATGTTTTGGGTTTAATTCATTCCAATATTTTGCTTGCGTTGTTTTTCAGGCTCTAAGTATTCATCATATTGATTATTTATATCTTTTAACTGTGCACTGGGATGATAATTTTCCTCCGGGTTTGAGGCCCATGGAGAAAATCCAAAACGGTCCGATATGTAGATTTTTGAAATTTTCGAATCAAATGAAGATGAGAATTATAATAATAGCCCATCACCGAATTCTACGAATCAACCCCAAATATATATATATATTGTTATTAAATAGTATATTATTGAGTAATAATAATATATAGTAGTAAATAATATATATTATCTAATTATTAGAAATGTATGTATTAATAATTTAAAACAATAAATAATATAATTATTTATTGTTCTATATCGGCGACAAGGGTTTCCGTCCTCTATCGATACCCATGGGATAGGGACGGAGATCCCCTGTTTATTTGGGAACTTAAATTGTCATTAAATAATATATATTATCTAATTATTAGAAATGTATGTATTAATAATTTAAAACAATAAATAATATAATTATTTATTGTTCTATATCGGCGACAAGGGTTTCCGTCCTCTATCGATACCCATGGGATAGGGACGGAGATCCCCTGTTTATTTGGGAACTTAAATTGTCATTAAATAATATATATTATCTAATTATTAGAAATGTATGTATTAATAATTTAAAACAATAAATAATATAATTATTTATTGTTCTATATCGGCGACAAGGGTTTCCGTCCTCTATCGATACCCATGGGATAGGGACGGAGATCCCCTGTTTATTTGGGAACTTAAATTGTCATTAAATAATATATATTATCTAATTATTAGAAATGTATGTATTAATAATTTAAAACAATAAATAATATAATTATTTATTGTTCTATATCGGCGACAAGGGTTTCCGTCCTCTATCGATACCCATGGGATAGGGACGGAGATCCCCGGTTTATTTGGGAACTTAAATTGTAATGACAAAACTGATGCACCATTCTTTTTTTGTCTTGTCAATTAAAAGATATCTCAATATTGAATTTTTATAATACCATCTCAGAACGTCTCTGTACCATTCGAACTTCAAACATCTCGATAAACTCTACCACTTTTTGAAAAATTTGAATTAGACAGACCAAGTTTTCGTTGTTTCTGTCTGCTAGTGAAATATTCGAAATGCACATGCCACATTCGAGGTTTCCGTATCAGTTTTAATGAAAAAAGACGATATTTATTCTTTAATAAAAAATTATTTACACGCCCGAAAGATATGCCATCTTTTTGCATACTTTAATTTCTTATCATATGATTAATTTACTCTCTTTCAACAGTCATAGGGGCTCACCAGCAATTCACACATTATATTTTACCAGTGTAATATCACACACATTATCAATTCTTGGTTTGAATGGTGATAAAAGTGACAGCCTTATGGACAACGCGTCCCGCTACAATAAATGATGCCGACAGACAGCTCCACTCAACCCAGTTATCGTCAAAGGATTTTGTGTACCTTTTCTGCACATAATTTATACGCAACGCACAGCAACAGTTTGATATAACATATATCAAACTTCTCTTCAAAGTCTTCGGAAAACATCAAAATATCTCATATTTGATGGGGTAAATTTTAGCGTAAATTCCTAAATCAAAACATAGATTTATTTTCAATCCTATCAGAATTCTAAAAAAATATTTAAAACTCTTGTTTAAACTCCCTAACACCACACATTTTTTTCTAATAGAAATTATGTACAAATGTTCAAAATACAATATATAATATATGATATTTGAATATAAATAATTTTAGATTCAGTACGAAAATTAAGATTTTGACTATAAAATTATTACAATCTTTTACAATCATCATTCGTTTTATATATTCATATACTCATATATCATATTTTAGCACCAAATTTGAAATAGTATATACGTATATTTAAAATATTTTGTATCGATTATGACTAAATAAAAAATAATTTTATCATTAATACCAAGACAAAAATTCATGTTTTATATTCAAAATTCATATATTAATACCGAAACAGTTGATACTCAAATATCATATATCCCAATTTTTATTGGATCAAAACAGGTGGTCCTAGAATTTTTTCTTATACATATATTTGTGTATTCAATTTTCATATATTAGTACCCTATTTTAAATATTTTGTATCGATTATCACTAAATAAAAATCACTTTTATAATTAATACCAAGATTCTTTCCAGGATCAGGGAGTTCCTGTAAACAAATTGTGTTCCACTGGGATGAGAAGTAAATTTATGTTTGGTTGGAAGTTTACCCTATTCCCCACGTCTGAGTTCTAATTCTCAGCGAAATGCCCCCTTCTAAGGACTCCATGCGTAAATTTCATCTTTAAAATATACCGAAAGAAAACGAAGAATCAAAAGCACAATTGACACTTGAACATTGGATCTACCAGTATATAGATGTTGATTATTAATGTTATTCTGCAACGTCATACTCCTTATGCTAATACAAGGCCATTAGATACGCTCAAGAAGTTCGCCTCTGTTTTTGTCTCTCTTCACACACACAGAAAATAGCTCAACAGTCAAAGAAAGAAAAACATTTTCGAGCTGCCGAAACAGAAGGAGATGGGGTAAATGGCTTACCAGATACGAACGGATTAGCTCATGGCCGGACATTGGCAGCAGTGTGAGGTTATCTAGGGCTTTTTTTGCTCCAACAACGTCGGTTTCTTCTTGCCTCCTGTGTTAAAACTGAGGCAAAATGAAAAGACTTTTCTAGATGCCTTATTGTGTACGCACGTTGTCTTGTATATCATACATGCATATATGTACATGCATTTTTACACCATAGCGAAGGAATCACACTATATGTTATATAAGAGGTTTTTCCACAAAAGGCTTTGTGAAAAAGATGTGCATATTTCAACCATATGAAAAGGAAATAGGTATTTCAATTTTAATTAAGGCTTTTAGTATATATAGAAATCATTCAATCGAGACAAAAACTTCAAAATTCCAAAGCTTTTGCGTTACAGTCTCGTAAGACTATAGTTACATCTCGATGTCTCCCAATTTATTATTGAGTCTTTACTATGAGCCCAATGATATCGATATCACGTGGTATCACTGACCTAGCTTCATCATGCTGCAATCTATTTCACCAGATCCAAGGATAAATACAAGCATGAAAACCATGGAAAAACCACCTAAAACAACTACACCCACTATGATTATTGTTCCTAATTTCAAACAGACATTTAGACTAGTAAAAAACACAATTGGTTCAAACAGTTTTGACACACAGACGAGTCAAGATGACCAACCGGTGCAACATAGAAAACAGAATGTACTCGCCAAAGTGTATCAGATGTTGGGATATCAAGGAAATTTTGATACAAATTTGAGGCAGGAGCTCAGAGTAATGGCACGATAATATAACGAACAAATTAAACATAAGCGAAAAGAACCTAAACTTCTTATATTTCCCCCACATCGATCTAACCCCAGCCAATTGTCACTCCTCTTCTAACAATCGACACCAATATGTTTAGAAATGGGAATATAACGAAGAATCAAAAGCACAGATTCATAGTTGAACATCGTTTCTAAAGTATGCGCTGTTTGATTATCCAACTTATGCTGCAAAGTACGTGCACCTTATGTTAATACAATGCCATTAGCTATGCCTTTGTGTTTGTTTCTCTTCAAACGCATACAGAAAATAGCTTAAAAATAAAAAAGAAAACCATATTTGAGCTGCAGAATCACAAGGATATGGGGGGAAATGGCTCACCAGTGACGCACGGAAAAGCTCGCCGCCGGCATCGGCAGCAGTGCGAAGTTAGCTAGGGATTTTTTTGCTGGAACAGCGGACAGTTTCTTTTCTAGTCTCCTCTATGATGAAGCAAAACGAAAAGATCTTTCTAGATTCCCGGATTATGCATGCACATACTTACCTGTATATACATGAATGTTTGCACAATGAGGAGGGAGAACATCCCCCTAGGTATATTACTTTTTTATTCTTCTATCAACCAAGCCCTAGGTATATTATTTATTTATTATTTTTTTTTAACCAAACCAATAGTTATATTATTAATGATATGATTATCCGTAGATTTTTTTCAGTAATTAAATGTCAGAAACGGATTTATCAAAAATAAATTAAAAAAACCAATTAGATTAAGTGCATTTAAGTTTTAACCAGCATTTGCTTTTAAATCTGTTTACTTAAAAATCGCTGTTTGTATATATTAGTTTTATCTTGTCCGTGTGTCACGTTCTAATCTCTCCAATAATCAAATTCTAATTACGTTACTATTTAAATTATTGATGTATTTTCTGTTTTCTTAAAATATTTTTGGCCTTCCAACTCTCAAAAAGTCATTAAGTCAGTAACTTCACAAAAAAGCCACAAATTTTCTCGATCATATTCCATCTACTACGTATATGGCCACGTAACCACCTTTGTCGATTCAATTATTCACATATCATAATTTTTTTGGTCATTAAAATTTAATCACGTCACAACAAAGTTTATAGAGCAGAAGAGTTTAAAATCCATCATTTTTACTGCTGTATATTTTTTCTTATACATATGTATAATATGTTATAATATGTGCATTTTTTTTATTTATACACTATAGATCCCAGGTTTTATCATGAACTGTTTAAATTGGAATGTCAATGTAATTGGAAATTTGGTATATATTAGTACTAGCAAATCATATTACAAATCCTGAAAAGTGAAAAATATAAAAAGTAAACAGCAATTAAATCTTGGCTTGATCGAGGTGATTAGCAGTGTAAAAAATGGGTTAATCTGTTCATCTTCACCTTTAAATTTACTAACCTTTTTCTTAAAGTACAATCCACACCGCTAATCTTGCCTTTATTATCAAACGACTCAAATAATATATATAAACTATACATTAACGTATGAGGGGATGACCGCAGATTCGCCGCCACCTCCAGTAGGCCAGTTACCGCAGTTATTAACGGCGGCCGATCTCCGCCATCAGCAGGCGTAAAAATCTACGAGCTCGTCCAGCGAATCCGGAGGAGGATCGGCATTCTCCAGCATCCAGAGCAGGTGTTCGAACAGCACCACCTCACACCCGACAGTGATCGACCTCTCGCCGCCATAGCCGGGGAGCCGCTCGACCAGCTCGCGGAAGAGAGGGTTCTCCATGACGTCGGAGGTAATCAGGTATCGCCTGCGCGACTTCCCGACGTAGACAGGATGGAGATCCTTGGCATTGGAGTCGAAAGAGTCGGCGTCGGGAGACAGATCGTTTGCTGCGGCGATGGAGCTGGGGTTGGTGCGGCCGAGCTTGAAGGACTGCATTTTTTTTAGGACGGACTTGATCTTGGTCAGCTTTCCTTCTCCCTTCGCCATTGTTGGAGAGATTATAGCTAAATGTGTTTGATAGTTGAGACATCGTGAAATATTTGGTTATATAAAGGGTGGAGGGAATAGGAAGCCTCAAAACACATGGGGCCCGACTGAAAATATATAGATTTTCCAAATTTTTCACATAATAAAATACTGACAATTGGCAAATTTGTCCGGTAGTCATATTTTCGACCTTATTTATAAAATTAAATTTTAGTTTAAGACTTTAATATTGACGTGAAACTGAAAATATATGGGAGAATTGCTATTGTAATATGCATAGGTTAAAAAACAAACAAAAGGAAGTTATAATCTAATTTAGAGGATGACAACATAAAACAAAGTAACTTGTAAAAGCACGATACACCGAGTGTCACCTCGAGACCCAAAAACCGAGCCGGTACGTTTCCTCTGTCGAGGTGCGTAGAGAGCTAGGGGATGACTACCCGAGGAGGTATATACCAGATATTCCCACTTAATTTGATGTTCCATGCGGGGATCGCGCCCCCAAGAGTATGACCTGCCTACGTCTTTCTCAGCTCTAATTCCACCGAAAATCAAGGAGACAATCTCGTCCAAGATAACCATCAATCTGAGCTTGATCTTCGCCACGAGAAGCGCTCCAATGCATCACGCGCCGGGTAAAGAGCTTCAGAGCATCACACGCCGGATAATACGCTCGTTGCAACCACCTAACCACTCTATAAATACCCAGGTATGCTCTCTTCCACGTTCATACACACATTCACCAGCCTTCAGTTTACATACATTCTCTCTTTTTGCTCCCGACGTGACTTAAATATCGGAGGGGTCGGACACACTTTCGACGCCCTCCGACCCGTTATCTGTGGTTATATGTCTTTTAAAGGTGTCGATCACCCTTTGCTCATCGTCCCTCACAACGCCCTGAGCTCCCGATCTTTCAGGATGATGGTAACTCGTCGGCTGAGAAAATTCGGTTACATCATAGTAGAGTAACTATTTTTCAAAATTAAATCTTGGAACTCAAGAATTTGGATATTATATTTCTCTCAAAGATGTCTTCAACAAGTATAATTCAAACATGTGATTGAAAAATATCAGTATGAACTTAGATTGTTTTAGATGTTTTATGATTTGAAGATATAACATGTATTATGAAAGGAATACACAGGTTTTAATATATACAAAAATGTTAACAAAAAGTTTAATTCCGGGGCCAAGCAATTTGCGGCTATGGAGTTTCTGGCTTGTGGTGTTCTAACTTGTCCTCAATTATCACGACTTGTATTGTTGATGGATGCCCACTTCCAAACCACGTCTATTTACAATAATATTATTGAATCATGTCTAAAACATTATTGAGTTGTTTAGCTTGAATATGTTCAAAATACTTACAATATTATATATGGCACAATAATACAATTTCTGAAGAAAATCTAAATTGCTTGCCTTTCGGGATTCCAAATTTACATAAAGTGAATAGTTATGTTTAACAAATTCTATTTTTTAACATAAAAAGTCTTTTAAATAATCGCTAATTTCCATCTTTCCGAATACGATATATAAAGAAACATATATATCCAAATTATTTCGATCGATAACAAATATGGTTTGCTGAAAGAGACGGACATGTGCGAGGAGTTTATAATTTCTGAAACACTCTCATTAAACAACTTGTTAATTTTTTGTCCTCAATTTTCCAATCATGTTTTAATATGACAGATCGGAAAGTATCTTAATTAAATATTATTATAACTTTTGTCTAGATTTAACCAACAGACCCTAACTACTAAGAGCTATATTGGTTTTTAATTCTGGATGGGAAAATTTAAGCAAATTAAGGTGAGTATCAAGTAACGATTCGGTTAGGATTGTATTAAATATCAAGTACTCCTCAATGACTGTTAGTTCTCAGCCATTATTGAACAGCCACTCATATCGAGAAGAATCTTGAATATAAAACACAGAAAATATTAATATGTTGAAGCCCACATCAACCATTTTCGGCAACTTTTTACGTGCCTTCTTTCTTCAAAAAAATTTAATCCGTGCGACGATTTACTGAAAATTAATAGTTGGTAGCTGGTAATTATACAAGCCAAATATTATAGGTTGCATTTAGATTGTATATTGGAAATTAAAGATTTCAAACCCGTTGGCTTGTTAATTTGAGTAAATACACCTAATAGTATTGAATTTCAAATCCCAACTAATTTAAATCATTTCAAATATGTCGTCACTTAAATATTTTCTAACTCTAAATCCTTTAATCCATAACAAGCTTAATTAAACTGAACAGTGATCAGAGTGATCGTTATGACACCACAACAATTATATAATTATACAGATTTATGATAATAGTTGACTTGAGATTTTTTTAAAACCATACAACAATTTCACATATCACGTGTAAGACTCTTTGGTTGTGTTTGGTAAATTTTTTGGGTTGGATTGATTAAATCAATCTAATCTTATCCCTCGTGCCGTATTATTTATCACACGTCAATCAAATCGCTAATAATTTACAATATATTAATCCAATAAATAATAACTTACGACACATCAATCAAATTATTTAATTAAAATAGAGGTTTTTAACTGTTTACAATAGAACTAAAAAATATTTAATAAAATGATGTAAATGTGGAGCGATTAATAATCTACCGTATCACGTCCTCTCAACAGGCGTGATACGGAATTGTTTTTTTAAAAAAGGAAGTCATGCCATCCTGGATGGCGTGACTTCAAAAAAATTTTTTTAAAAGAAACTCATGTCACGCCCATTGATAGGGCGTGACTTGTCTTTTTTTGTTAAAAGGTAGTCAGACGGCGGGACTCAGTTTATTTCTTTTTAACCAATTTAGCTTACAAGTTAATTAAGGTTAAGGCTATTACAAAGGCATAAATGGATATTAAATGAACACATATGGACATAGTGCATGTATCTTTGGTAGTACATAATAATAAATAGCATTTTACAAAAAATAATAATTATAATAATGAAAACTGGTCATATACTCATTGAACGTCGTAAATGCTGTCAACATCAGACTCAGCACCCAAGATTCCTTTCAAACGTGTCATTTAGTATTAATTGCAACATATTTTTACAAAATTAATGAAATTTTGTGCTTAAATATAAATCAAGATCGATGGTTTTGTTGTGTAAGGTGTATTAACATTAAAATAAACACACATGAGAATAAAATCTTTTTGAAAAAAAATTACGGACAACTATACCTTTTAATAAGAACAACTACTTATTCTTATTATTAATTTAATTTTATAATTAAGTTATTATCATCATTCTTATTATTATCGTCGTTCTTATGACGGTGGAGGCGAACGTGAGGGAGGAGGTGGTGGTGTAACAAGTTACTAATTATTATTATTATTATTATTATTATTATTATTATTATTGTTGTTGTTGTTATTATCATTCTTAGTAACTTGTTATTCTTATTATCATCATCATCATCATCATCATCATTATTATTATTATTAACAGCTATACCTTTTAATAAGACCAAAATACTTTTCTTATTATCTTATGTATCGTCATTCTTATGGCGGTATCGTCATTCTTGTTAATAATAATAATAATGACAATGATGATGATGATAATTAGTAACTTGTTACATCACCACCTCCTCCCTCACGTTCGCCTCCACCGTCATAAGAATGACGATAATAATAAGAATGATGATAATAACTTAATTATTAAAATAACTTAATAATAAGAATAAGTATTTGTTCTTATTAAAAGGTATAGCTGTCCGTAATTTTTTTTTGAAAAAATTTGTATGCTCATGTGTGTTTATTTTAATGTTAATACACCCTACACAACAAAATCATCGGTCTTGATTTATACTAAATCACAAATTTTCATTAATCTTGTTAAAATATGTTGCAATTAATACTAACTGACACGTTTGAGAGGAATCTTGGGTGCTCGAGTCTGAAGTTGACAACATTTACGACGTTCAATGAATATATGACCAGTTTTCATTATTATAAATATTATTTTTTGTAAAATGCTATTTATTATTATGTACTACCAAACATACATGCACTATGTCCATACGTGTTCATTGAATATCCATTTATGCCTTTGTAATAACCTTAACCTTAATTAACTTGTAAGCTAAATTGGTTAAAAAAAATAAAACTGAGAGACGGCGGGACTACCTTTTAATAAAAAAAGGCAAATCACGCCATATCAATGGGCGTGACATGAGTTTTTTTTTTAAAAAAAAAAATTGAAGTCACGCCATCCTTTTTGAAAAAAAAAAGTTCTTATCACGCCTATTGAGAGGACGTGATATGTTAGATTATTAATCGGTCCACATTTATATTATATTATTAAATATTTTTTAATTTTGTTGTAAATAGTTAAAAACCCCAAATAAAATTACAAGATAATCATCCTATCATTATTTATATTAATTAGTTACTTTAAAAGGGTGAAGATATCATTTCAATTTTATTCCAAATTTATTCAATCAAAATCAAATATATTTAAATTTATTAAATAATATCACATATCCCAATTAAATTTTTAATAATCAATTCATATCTCATCATATCTTATCCTTCGCACCAAATTCATCCTTTAACATATTCAATTAGCAAGTGATAAACACATCTTCCTTTTAACAGTGATATTGGAGCACAATCATTCTAGGTAATTTGTTTCGTTAGATAAATATGATATAATAAAATTAATAATAAATTATGTGATTATAAAAAGATTGAGTTTGATAAATAATAATATTTGATAAAATTATACGTTTGGTTTGATGGATTAAATTTAGAATAAAATGTTAAAATTATATTTTTAAGCTTTGTTAAAATTACTAAATATAACAAAAGCAAAGATGATGGATGATACTGCAAATTTACATTAATAAATTGATTGATGTAAAAAAAATATGTAATGATTTAATTGATGCGAAATTAATGATACTCTAACCGAAAATGAGATGAGATAAAATTATAATAGGATTATTAATATTATACAGCGAGAGGAACAATGTCCTATATTAGTAATAAAAAAAAAGTTAGTACTTTAAAAACAATATGTCATTTTTCATCCTTAAAAATCATCTTGAGTCAATTCACTGTGCAAACAATTTCAGATATCAGCGATATATCAGCAAGATGACCTAATTTTAACTAAAACCCAAAGCTTCATTGAAGTTCGATCCTTCTGTGCCTAATTATTTAGGGGTGTCAAATTCTGACCCGACCCGATAATCCGACCTGAGTCGACCGGAAAAAACCGGGTTAGGGTTGGGACTTATCGGGTTCGGGTCAGTTCGGGTTGAACCCGAAATCTGACCCGAATTTTTTTTGGGTTCGGGTTGTTATCGGGTTGACCTGATTAAGTGGCCCAAATAATAAGTTTTCGGGTTATCGGGTTATATCGGGTTGTACGGGTTCGGGTTATCGGGTTATATTGGGTTGAACTTATTTTCTTGTTCATATTTGTATAAAATTATATTATTTATTTAAATGTTTTCGGGTTATCGGGTTATACGGGTTGTACGGGTTCGGGTTCGGGTTGAGGCATTTCAGGTTGGTTCGGGTTCGGGTTAGAAAATTTTTTTTACTTTTTATCCCAACCCGACCCACCCGAATTGACACCCTATAATTATTGTTAGCCTCGTAACCAAAAAGGGGGAAAAAATTCGAATATCCGAAACTTGGTTGTCGTCAAAACAATATATATACTCGTCTTTCTGATACAATGGACTAAATCTACTTAGCTCCAAACCAAATATACCGACACGAGTTTTCAGGGGCACAGACGATTTGGTAAGACCTGGGGTGATGTGAGAATAACTTACCCGACTTCACGGACTCGATTCTCGTATGGAGCATATTCCCCACTGAAATATTGTGAGGGTATGCTCTGGGAATTAGTCTGTAATATGGGTCCTCTCCCCTGGTCCCTGCCTACTCGTACATATCCCTCGATTTACTGCATGTATGGGTCAAAGGATCTCTGACCTTTACAGGGGCTAGCTCATTAATAGGTTAACTTTAAGAAAAATATACCGACGCGAACTTCTCTCGGGCCTTTGCAAATTTTGTCTCTACATGTTACGTTTTTTCGTTAAAATCTAATGGTCGTGGCAGATAATTCTGGTTACTCGTCTGATACCAAATTCTCAAGTTTGAACAAGGTCTTAGTTCATATTCAACTGTACTAATTCACACCCCCAACTAAAGAAAGGTAGGTCATGACTTTAAATAAGGGAAAATTTTAGTGTCGCCCTAGGGATGTAAATGAACCATCCATTCGTGGGCTATTCGAAACTCGATTCAGTGAAAGCTCGTTCGGCCTCATTCAATTATACATTTTCAGATAAACTAATCACTCTCAATCTTTATAATATTCGGTTTGTTAATTCGTAAACAAGCCCGTGAGTCATGTTTTAGGAATTATATTTTTTAAAAATTTGGTTATAAATTTATGCTTATACTTATGATAAATATATAAAAATCAATTGAATTTCTTAGAATAAAATCACAAATATTATAATTTTTTCTCTAAATACATAATTGTAGTTTTTATGGATATCTAAAAAAAATTATATTTATTAAGCTCAGTGAAAGAAAACTCAAACTTTACGTGATTATAATAAATCAAACTCAAATATAGAGTTCAGCTCGACTCAACCCAATGATATGACATGTGATTACTGAAAGTTAAGTATGCCCACTTATATTATTAAACTAGTAGTCCAACACATGGTTTGCGTGTATGTAAAATAGTAAACAATGATCAGTTTATATATGTGATGAATATTTATCTACTATTTCGTTTAGTTGAGTTATGTTTTTGACAAAAAATCATTACGACATGACTAAACTTGAGATAGAAATATAAAGAACTTAAACGGTTTTTTTAGGACAAGGAACTTAAAATGATATTAATGGGAAAAAAATGGAGGTTCTTATATGTATCTAAGTAAGTTTCCTCCGTAATGAAATTAATTTGCTAGAAAAACGTAAGAAAGTTAATGGATATTTTGGGATTTTGAATATAGATTCACACACACCTTAGGTTTTTTCACTGTGATATAAAAGAATAGGCTCCGTTTGGACACGTTTTTCAAAAATATTTTTATAAAAGTGTTTTTAAAAAAATTCTTGTAAAATGTTTCCAAAGTTTTTTTAAAGTTTAGTATGTGTTTGGACAACTATTTTATAAAAATATTTTTAAATTAAAAAACGTTTAAATAATTATTTTAAAAATAATTTATAACTAAGAAATAGTCTTAAAATAACATTCAAAAAGTTAATTTAATAAAAAAATTTTAATTGACCATTGGTATACCTATATTTTATATTCTAAACATTATAAAAATCTTTCGCTTATTTTAAAAAAGTGTATTTCAAAACTAGTTTTTTAAAAATATTTTTCAAAAATATTTTATAAAAATTTTATCCAAACATATATTAAAGTTTTTTTAACTTTAAAAACACTAAAAATGTTTTTAAAAAACGTGTCCAAACAGAGCCTAGATGTTCACTTTTTGAATTTGGACGCACCCATAGTAATTATCTCAGGAAATAAGATGGATAACGACATTTAAAAAAAAAATCTTCACATCGGAAGTTAAAAATTACAATTTCTTTATAGAGTTGTGCACAAACATATAGGTTTGTATTGACAACATAATTTATAAAGTTGAGTGTATTTCTTGATCAAACGAACTATATATTCTGATCTCCATGTTGTGTACCTCTACCCATTCCACCCTGCACTGTGGTCGGCCAGTTGAGTGGTAAGCCAAATCTAAGGACATCAAATTAATTAATACACCCACAGTAATGTGACAATGAAGAAGCTAATAATAAAAGAACCTAACATGTGTTATAAATAATGAGATCAAAAACATCAAATTGCTACAATTGAAAGTGAAATATATACGCACTTCTCGAGCATACCCATGTGACCAAAATATGGACCCTCCATGTTCCAAAGTCCAAACAATTTGTCTATTTCATGGGTCTTCTACACTATGTATATATTTAGTTATTATTGGGAAATGTGAACAAAAGCTGTCAGATCACAAGCGGTCTGGTCATTAGCTGTTTCAGGTCGTAAGCTATGTCGAGGACCGAAGATGAGTTGACCGTCGCGAGCTGAGTTGATCATTGCAAGCTGAGTTCACCTCGTAAGCTGTGACGACCTGCGCTGAGGGGAGGGTCTGGGGCTGATCTGCTCCGTGCTGTTTCCAATACGCGATCTGGTCCGAATCCCCGAGCCGATCTTGGCAGGCGAACTGATCCGCGTACTCTAAATCGGAATGAACCGATTTTTCTGGAACAGTACACCTACTCATGCCTGGAATGCTGCGAGCTGTTCGGGATGATTGCGTCCGATCGAAACGCTGCAACCATTTGGGATGGCGTGCGATTGCTCCGAAGCAGTGCAATTGTTCGAAACAGTGCAACTGTTCGGGGCGGTGCAACTATTCGAAATGGGCGTTCTTGAAAGCATTCTTCCGTTCAAGGCAACCGACCAACCCCTATAAATACAGGCAGTTTAGGCATTCGATATTCAATTCATTCTGCATTCTCCTGTTGCCTTCTGCACTATATTTGCCCTCTGTTCCCCTGCGTACAGTTCTCGATCAAACAAAGTTCAAAACATTTATTTTGTTCGTTGGAATTACTCAATGTGGTGCTACACTTCATAATTCGTAGGTCGTTGTATCTTAAGGACGATTACCGGAACGAGAGTACTATACTCGATTAAAAATCGTCTTGCGGAAAGAGAACTTTCCTTGCCTCGACCAATCAAAGTTCGTGAACTATTGTTCGACAGATTAGAGCGTGAACTGTTCATCGATAGATTAGAACAAACCACAGTTATTTCATTTATTTAAAACATCTATTCGCATTAGAACATTATTTTATGTGAAGAATTAGAGAGTAGATTGAATTTGAGAGACTAAAGATTTTTCGGTAATTTCTCTTTTTTTTTTGAATTAAGAAAATAATGTTATTTAGTGTACGGTAATTTAATTTGAACAACAAACCGAGTAGGGATAATTTTTTCTGTCATTTTTAGATCTATATGCAGTGTTATAGATGATATAGTGATTCTATGGCCATATCTAATATATTATGAATTTATTTATGATATCAAATAGATGATTTACCTATGGAAGGTAGTGGAGGTTGTTGCTATGTAATGGGCCTTTTTATTTGTTTATTGTAAATAAATAAAATGTTTAACAAAGTAACGTGAATAGAAACGGTTTAATAAATTACCGTAACACGCCTTCTTGATCGGCGTGACTTCATTTTGTATTTGAAGTCACGCCCTCAGCCTCGGCGTGACTTCAATTTTTTTTTTTCGTAAGCAAGTCACGCCCTCGGCGCAGGCGTGACTTGCTATTTTTTTTTTTAAAAAATAGGGCCTTTTTATTTGTTTATTGTAAATAAATAAAATGTTTAACAAAGTAACGTGAATAGAAACGGTTTAATAAATTACCGTAACACGCCTTCTTGATCGGCGTGACTTCATTTTGTATTTGAAGTCACGCCCTCAGCCTCGGCGTGACTTCAATTTTTTTTTTTCGTAAGCAAGTCACGCCCTCGGCGCAGGCGTGACTTGCTTAATTTTTTTTTTTTAAA
>KV019041.1:28708-53900 GCA_001598015.1 Dorcoceras hygrometricum
ACATATTAATATCAACAATAATAACAACACTAATGTCAACAATAATAACAGTAACATAATACTGCTAATAATAACAAACAGAACAATATTGTCAATAATACTAATAACGATAACTGTTTAACTTAAATAATATGAACGGTACGTACCTCAATTGTAGAATAAGAATTAATTCAAGTTAACAAAAATGACTAACATATTAATATCAACAATAATAACAACACTAATGTCAACAATAATAACAGTAACATAATACTGCTAATAATAACAAACAGAACAATATTGTCAATAATACTAATAACGATAACTGTTTAACTTAAATAATATGAACGGTACGTACCTCAATTGTAGAATAAGAATTCTACGTACCTAAATGGAGTTCTAATTTTTCTTTTACGCACCTTAAAGAGAAGTTTCGCACAAAAACAATCTACAAAACACGAAACATCATATTTGTAAGATTATATAATAAATCAAATTTTAATAACAATAAAAATATAATATATACCTTCTTTTCACGAGATAAGAGCTTCTTTTAATATATCACGAACTAATGGCTATGTAGTCAAGATAGATGTAAATTATAAAAAAATATGGTAGAGAATTCGAAAATATAATAGAAGAGATTTTTGAAAGATTGGAGTGAAGGAGAGAAGATTGGAGTGAAGGAGAGATTGGAGTAAAGAGAGGATTTGTGCATTTGAAAGAGAAGCGTCTCGCTCCCCATTTATAGGCGACGAGAGGAACAAACGGCCAAGGCATATCACGCCCTGCACGAGGGCGTGATTCACTTTCTGAAAAGCAAGTCACGCCTACTGTCAGGGCGTGACTTGCTTTTTATTAAAAAAATTTTCCGCAAGTCACGCCCACTACCAGAGCGTGACTTGCTTTTTTTTTTAAAAAATAAATGCAAGTCACGCCTTTTCCACAGGCGTGACTTGCTTGTCTTTTTATAAAAAAAAACGTATCCGAACATATCACGCCCTCGCGGAGGGCGTGATACATTAGTTTAGCAAATCACTCCATTTCACGTTATTTTACGCAAAAAAAATTTTTTAGGCCACATTTGTTAAAAAGCCCTATGTAATGATATGGTTTTTTATTTTAAAAATCATGGATAATAATCAGTATGTTCGGTCGTCGATCCTTGATCCACGCAATCATTCAATGCAAATAATACCCATACTACTTAGTTCCGTTTGTGTTTTTGTAATCATTAATGGTTATATGTATATATAAATATATATGTGGTAGATGATCGATTCACTGTGGTTTATATTATTTTTTATATTAAACGATAATTCAATTTTTAAGGTCACTTAGCATTAAATAAATATCATGAACAAAAACCATGGTGTCATGTGCGTGATATCGATGATTCCAATTACCAATGTGAAATTCATATCCCAATTTGATGAGTTGATTAAAATAACATAGTAGAGAATGTTAGGTTTTATCTCAGCGTGGCATCTCTCTTATCTTTGGTAGGTGCAAGGACTTCTCTAGATAGGTTCAGTCACTTAAGTTTTTGAGTTATTGAGTTGTCCAACTAAGATCTTTATATATATATATATATACTTGATACTGTGGACTGAAATTTCCTGATACTGTCATATCACCAGATGCCCACACAAGGTACCCATAATATCATCAATTATAATTATATGTTTCAAAAAGATTAAAATTAAGAGAAACTATGAAGTTAATAACTATAACTAGTAATAGGGAAATCTCGTCCCACTATTTTCAGAAAAATTTGGTCGGCAAAATCAAGCAGGAGTGATGGCATGCATCCTTTTAGAAGCTATGACATCATTAAAAAGGCCAACAACCGGATGTGAAGTAAACACAAGCGCAGAGACCACAGGTTTATCAGATTCCCACTTTCTCGAATTATAATTATAAGAGAAAAACTATCTAAAATAAAATGATTGTTTTATGTGTAAAATACACTCTTTATTATACGGAAAATATGGGTTAATAGTCCACAGCAAGGAATATGAGATATAAACACAACTGGAACTTGATGATCAAGTCAAACTCAAAACACATATAAATCGAGCTCACGGAGTGTCTCAAGTTCAGATAATATCTGATCATTTGTTTCGTCTGTAAATATAGTATTATTTCATTTATGCCAATCGTGAACATGTTTGATCAATACAAAAGTTCTTTATCATGGTTTCAATCAACTCAATACGCATGCAGAGTAGAATTGAACTTTATCATGGTTTCAATCAACTCAATACGCATGCAGAGTATAATTCAAGTATTGCGATTGACCATTTCGAACTCGATTGTATCACTATGGAACCGGTTCAATACACAAGTTTTCTCGACAAGGAAAAACATATTATCATGTCGAGCTCTCAATAGGATTTGGTAACCAAGTTCTACGCTCCAAATCTTATTCACAAAGTCAACCATTGTCACAGGGTAAAAAAATACTGTAAAGAATAAATTATTTGTCACTGCAATATATTTACACCATAGGATATCAGACTTTAGTACCTAGGCAGCAGTTGAATGAAAAATGACTAATAGTATCTCAAAAAAGGAAAGTCATAAGACTGCTGGAAAGAATCTTGAAACTATTACCTTCGTGAGTTTTGAAGGTTTAAACTTTAAAGATCAGAGTGAGGCCTCTAGTTGTAGATATCATGGCAGAACCTACCGCGGGTTTAACTGGAGAACAACCGAGCCATGGAAATCGGTTTAACAGATTTTATTTCTCAACATCCCACTAAATTCCTCATAGACCTTCACGTCTCCTTTCCATGAATGCGCTCTTCCAGTATCTATAGTTAATGATGAAGAACTGAACTTCTCAATGACACAGTGTTTCACCATTCATCACCCAATGTGCAAAATTATTTGAAAATCCCTTGCCAACTTCATTATTATTCTGTACTTCGTCATCGCACAACTCTGTTCCAGTTAGCTCCTTCCCCTACAGTAATTTAACAGGATACCAAGAATCTATTGAGATCAAAAGTAATATAAAAGCAAGACACCTTATCTGTCAAACCATGTTACAAAATTTGAAATACATGTTTGAACTTGACATGAGTCAAAATGTTTGAGGAACACAAAACATCAGTATGTTTTTTGCTCATCAATTGCTCTTTCGTAGGCCAGTTAATCTATTGTGTTGAAAAATATACGACACACAAATTACAGATAGCCTGATAAAGTGAGTTTCTGAAACAAGCAACTGTACTGCTGGCAGCTGACAACCTTTAGTAAATTTCATCAATAAATATGATATTGAAATAGTCTTAAACACATTTCACTTAATTATAATAGAATTTAAACATGGGTAAAAACTCTTACTGACCCTTGAGCTAGTTCCACACTCAATGGTGGATGATGTTTCACCAACCATTTCATTGCCGACGGTTTCGGATGACAGTACAGCTATTGGAGAGGCTGTCAGCATTGACCTGGGTATAATGAAAAAATAAATTTAGCTTCAAAACAACCTCAACCTCAAAATATCCACACACAACCCCCGATCCTGCCTTTATCAACTATAGAAAGTTTATAGATCCTCTTCTCAATGTTGTTTGTCAACATATTATCACGAAAATCAACTGAAGGATCAGATGCCACGTTATTTAATCTCATAGAGTAATATCATCTATGCGACAGAGTATCACCAAATGTATCTTAAATAAAGAATAAAATGGCTATTTCAATAACCAACTTTCAATCACCAACAAGGATGCGCTTGATGCTCTTTTCTTTAATTTAAATGGGTAACAGGGTTCAATAGTTTCACCTTAAATTAGTGATAAATAACACTAACCACCTCAGATTTGGCCTAATAATTATTTTTATGTAAACTGAACGAGTTTTAAAAATGACACTCAAGGGGAGGATTTCCTTGTATACTTCTAAGATAATGATTTAAGAAAAAAATTCAAGTCAGCATCTGTCAAAAAACAACCTCTCCAACAACTCCTCCTCACAAGTTCCAGAAGAAGACAGCCAATCTAAGTCAACAAAGTTTGAGCAATCAACTGCTTCCCCATTTTCATTCTCAAGGTATTTATTCATTTGAATGGCAGCAAAGAGCTCCCTAGTAGGGACTGGAGCGGCATCTCTGCAGACAGAAACACTGAGACAAGTAAGGGAGCAGAATAAACGATAAGAGTGCCATATATTGACCAAAATGCACAAAAGCCTTTAGTGTCCTTGAAATATTTCAACAAATAGGACAAAAATGTTGGAGAAAGTCAGATGGCATATAGATCCAGATTCGGGTAATGACCTTGTGAGTTCCGTGTAATGGATCCAGACCCACTAATGGATCCAGAACCACCAAAAATTTCTATACAAGTGTGGATCAAGACTGTTTCAACCTGGATACCTGTAATCAAATTACCCAAATATATATTATACCCCCTCATGATGCATGCACCCAATCCCCATGGGAGACCATTATCCAAAAAGGGTGTCCTCTCACCTCCTCCCTCCTGTCAATGCCACCAACTTTTTGTTCTCCTTCCACTAAACTATCCGCTTCTCTTCGCTGCTCAATTTATGCTTACTTGTGTACATGCATATCCAATGCAAGATATGGTTCTTTTTCAAATTCAAACCAGCAGATATAATAAATATTAAACTACACTAGTATAGACAAGGCTAGGATACTGCGAACTATAGTTTCGGTCTGGTTCAGCCATATGCAAACACAGTAGGGTGTGGATGTGGCTAGTTAAAATTTAGAATAGGCCGGAGCTGGGTATGTGTACTGTATTATCTCATTTCAATCAATGGAGCCACAAAAGCTCTTCACACATTTCCATCTTAACAAACAAGGTTAAGCAAAATGACTCCTTTACTACCACCAACATTTGTAACTTTGAAACCAGACAAAGCTGCAGTCGCTGGTTGCACTTAACTGAAGAAGCAAATCCAAAGCATCCAGGTCATCATAGAGTAATGAGCCCGAAAATGGAAGTGTTCAATTCAATAAGAAGAAAAGAGAAGCACCTGGAACATGCTAGCTCGCTTTCAGAAGTTGATATTTTTCGTGTTGACTCATATAGCATTTTGCTTCCCCCTTTTAATGTGTGGGAGAAATGAGCATCAGGAAAACGTTGATTGATGTTTAAGGTTGATGTGGGCGAGAGACTTTCATGAAGAATATTCCCGTCTGACCATGATCTTTTAATAGGGGACCTGAAAGTGAAAAGGAAATTTCATGCGAGAAAAACTAGCTCTCATGTACCAATTTTTTCCAACGATCAGACAGCTTAAAAAATATATATGAGATCGTATTGCATATTACTGAGATTATGAGATATAATTGATATGATCTGATTGTAGTGTTCAATGTTCTAGAATTCACTAGGCGTTAGTTGGGCGCTAGACCAATGCCTAGTGCCTAGGCTGGGAGCTAGGCGCCGCTAGGCGAATACCCCGGTATCAATGTAAAAATATAATTACAGCAATAATCAAAGGAAATAAAACCTCATCATCACATAATTACAGCAATGATCAACGGTTATACTAATACAAGATTTAAAAGGAAGAGTGTGATTAGAAATCATAAAGTTGCAGGGTGCTGACAAACTACCATAGAAGATGAAGATAGATGTTTACCCAAAGACAATAACATCAAACTGAAGATGAATTCAAAATTACGCTAGGGCGAGCAATGCTTAATTTCTTGTTGGGCTTTTTGGTTTAGGGGCCTAATATAATAACTTCGATTTTTAATTGGGTCTTTTAAATTTAAAAGCACAAATCAAAAACTTGAGTTGTAGGCACCTATCTCGATTTGTAGGCGCATAGGCCGATTCGTCAGCCACACCACCAAGGCTGGCCGACTAGCCCTTTTTCAGTGTGTTAGGCCGCCGCCTGGCGCCTAGGCCGAAATTTAGAACACTGGTTATGTGTAACAGGTCAAATGTGAAAACTTTAATATAGACATCCATTAAATCATTAACCTACTTTTTAAGAACGGATTTTAGTCATGTGAGATTATGAGATAAAATTGAGATATGATTTGATTGTTGTGTTTAAGAGGTCAGACGTGAAAACTTTAATTTAGACCTCCATTAAAATCATTGCCTACTTTTTTTGATGGGATATTAGTCATCTCCAATTAACACAATCCCAATCTAAATGTCAATTTTAAGCAATTTAATAGTTTGTGTTAGAATGTCTGCCAAAAGCATGTAAAGGACCATTTAGATGACGTTCACCAAGCACATGACAAGGCAAGAAGTAAATTGATAAAATAAAGATACCACTATTACTTATACCTCCCATCATCATAATCATAATTCAATTGCTCGTGCATTCCCATGGTGTAATGCTGGTCTGAATCAAGCTCCCAAACATCAGGTTTACCAGGTTGAGGTTGAAAATGACCCAAAAACCTGCATACAAGTTACCATCGAAGATAACCTCTACCAGTAACACATTTCTGAAGGTGCATCTAGAACTATATGTTAGCCAACTTACACATTAATTGCATTTTGTTTCTCTGTATCCATGTACGCGTTGCTGTAATATCTTTGAAGAGTTCGAAAAAATTCTTGGGACTCTGTAGCAGCTTTCCATTGACCTCTTCTAGCAGAGAATATCTGTGAGTGAAATATTAAAAATTGTCAACAGACTGATCAAAATCCCTGTCAGAGAAATCGTTAGTGAAGCAATTGACCCACAAAAGAATGTCTCATTATGTGCCATGCAACCAAAACTACAGAATTCTTGTTTAGAGAACATGTCAAAGACAGGCAACAGTAATAGCGCACAAACTAAGTTAGATTTGCAAGTTGTATAGGACCATTGTACTTTTTAAAAAATTCAGTAACATGTGATCTAATTGAAGGATCTCATTTGTTATATATATATATAGAACAATACCTTTGGCACTTTAACAAAAACTTCACTGGCTCTACATGGGAGATGGCAACAAGTACAAACTTTGAAGCAAGAACAAAATACCAAAGGTGGAAAAACGTGTGCATGCTTGTAAGTCCATATTTGCACACAGAACCTTTACTGATAAGACGACAAGACCGATTCCAACTCTAAACTAATTTTAAATACAATGTCTTCAGTAAGTGCGACATATTGCTTCAGATATACCACCAAGAAGGAAATGATAAAACAATTACTTTGCCCAATCGACCTAAATTAGGACAGAACTCAAGCTGTAGCGCACCTTATTGTGAGCAGCCGATCCACCATATTGATGTGCAAGAGTGTCACCCATTCTCTCATAAAAACTCATCAACTCCTCAGCCAAAGGATCATCGAGGTCTATTTTTGATGTGGTTGTTACTCCTAATGCCCGCAGCTGACACCCCAGAGCAGCCAAGCCATAAGCATACTGTGCCACATTAGTGCGATCCAAACAATCTATACAATTAGTCCGGAGCACTCCTTTTTGCAACATTGGAGGATTGAAAGAAAGATTGCTGTTAGAAATGCTATAGCCCCCACAAGATTTCACATCCAAGTTATCAGAATCACCATGTTCATCGTCGTTATGCTTCTCAAAATCTGTGTTAGAATATTTATTGTTGAACATGTCAACATTCCTGAAACAAATAAGCGATATTCATAAGTTCCTTGAACTATAAATATATTGCACACAAAAGGAGGAAAAAAAGTAATCCATGAGATAGAGTCGTCTGATATTTTTTTACAGCTTTAATAGGTATCAAATTTTAATCGCCAAAAGAAACACCACAACATAATTTGGTCAGAGCAAAATTTTACATACCAAATATCTACTCCAAAGAAAATTGTAACAGCTTTGCAATAAAATTTAATTGATGCACTAAACAATTTTAACATCGCTGCCAGATGGAATGACCGGACTCACTCAAAGTTAGGCATATTTAGATGCCCCTCTGCTAGCAACACTGGTGCTATTTGACAATAGAAGAAACCTGTCAAAGTTAAAGCATATGCTGCCACCCTTCCTAAGAGTAGCAACACGTTTGTAGCATTACTGATGGAAAAACAGGGGAAAAAAAAGAGAAATTAGCCCAAAATTCCAAAAAAGAAGAGCAGCATTGTTTCAAAAAAAACAACTATTAGGTACCTCCGAGAATGTTTGTTCAAATCCAAGTGCAAAAATTTAAGACGATTCTCCACAGAAAGATCACTGTTAATGACTTCAATTGCATTAGCAAACTCAGTGCGGAGAATGGACTCTCGAGGCTTCTTTTCATTTGTCTGTTGAGAAAGAAGTTTGTCAGGTTGCTCATATGATTGTTCTTAGAAGAGCCATTTAGGAAAGCTTAGTAAGAAAAGGATCCTCAGATGATTTTATAACAGGTAATGAAATAAGGTACAAACTGATTCAGATGAAACACACCTGAGAGTAAATAAAAACCATAAAATCATCCTACCTTAATCAAATTTAGAATGATGATCGGATTTCCATATCTCTTGTTAAGATTTTCAAAATGAAGCCTGGTAGCCTCATATGTCTGGTCCCTCTTTGACACTACAGAACAAAATAACCATACAAAATAGAAACATGCATGACAAGGTAGCATGCCTCTTATAAATGTCACATTGTTTAGAAAAATACAAAAACATGAATACCACTCACATATAATATCAGGCTTAAGGTTAAGACGAGACGTTTCTTGTGACCAGTACAGGGGGATTGACCCACGATTTTGAACAATGGAACTAATTTGAATTGGCAGTCCTTCGGAAACATCATCCACTACCAACTGCTCTGTCTCAACATCATTTGCAACTCGGCCCTTCTTGTTGACACCCCTTCTTAGGTATCTACATTTACAGAATTCAAAAGACTCACATAAACAGTGGAGAAAAGGACAAAAGCCAAAAACTCTACAGTTACCGGCAATTAAAAGATTGTAAAGGAATGCAAATAATAAAAACCAAGCCAAAACATACAATTTTAAAGTAGATAGCATACATCAAGAAAACAATGATAATCACTAACAAATAAGATGAGAAGGAGTAAAACATGTAAGATAGCAGTACTTCTCGACTTTTATTATGCCACTGTAGTTACAGTTACAGTTACTCCCACAAGACAATTAAGCTTAAATAAAAGAATATGTAGTTTACTGACATTCTATGTTGTCAGTTATTTAGTCCAGAAACACCGGGGGCCCAGGATGCATGTTAATCACCATCAACTGGTGAATACTCACGCCTTTCACCATAATAAAACAGAAAAGTAAAAGAACAACAGAGATAGCACAAGAAGAAGAATGCCACATGGAAACGCTGACTCAACTAAATCAATAATCCTAACACTAACGGTATGCTCAATTAGCAGAACAAAATCCTGTCCTTATATTATATTTCTCGTCCAAATACTGGTCCGTTGAGCTCGTTTTTCTAAAGCTCTACTATAAACAGATGCCACAATGATACTGATCCAAGTTCAGTTACCATCTTAGCTTCAACATTTATCCTATTAAATTTAATAAGAGCTACAAATATTCCCAGTCTTATCCTTAACAAGCAAAAGTTTGAGAGAACAGTGGCACAAATTAATGGCTTAAGAATCAAAATTGGTAAACTTATATGAAGCATGAGCCAATGACATTTTATTCAAGTTCGGAGCTCCAAAGTGTGTTTTTTGGTTATTGAGATTCATAGCCTCATAAGGTAGCACATAGTTTGTATTTTAATATACTCGGTTCCCCTCGACTGATAAGCCAACCCAAAACATAATAGAAATAAGAAACTACAAAAACACTGGCTATTGGTGGGATTGGCAGCAAGGAAGGAAGGAGAGTTCAGACACAAGGGTAAAGAAGTCAA
Source organism: Dorcoceras hygrometricum (assembly GCA_001598015.1). Classification (NCBI taxonomy): domain Eukaryota; kingdom Viridiplantae; phylum Streptophyta; class Magnoliopsida; order Lamiales; family Gesneriaceae; genus Dorcoceras; species Dorcoceras hygrometricum. Next base: position 38,492 of record KV019041.1, read on the forward strand.
TTTTCTCTCTCGCGAATACAAAAAAAGATGGATGCTTAACAATCTGATTTACGATCAAATACCTCCGGTAGCTAAGAAGATATATGTTCGAGCCTTAAGGAGAAAAAAGCAATTGCAAAATAGAAGACAACAGAATAACTTGTGAGGATCATGAACCAAACTATTAAGGCATGAAGAATATATAGTAGCGTAGATAGATTCCTAAAAACATCACATAAAAATAGGATTGTGAGTTGACCAAGCAGTTCAACGCTATTAGGATATACAAAGATCCTTGCTCATATGCCAAATGTATGTCAAGCAAGGACAAAAACAGTCAGAAGAGAGTGTAACATGGAATAGAATAACTAAAAGATAACTCCAAATTTTCATCATATAAAACGCTAATCTAACCTTGTGCCAGCATAATGCCGTGAACGCCTAGCAATTAATGTTAGCTTGATATCCCGCCCTGATATAGAAAGTGTGGCCTGTAGTCATCAACCATCAACATCACAAACAATCCTTGATGCTTATAGATATAAAGCAGCAGTTAATTTATTTTCAAACACTAGAACGTGGTAAAATCACTTTAGTAAAAAATTAACTTAAATTTTCGGAGAAGTAAAAGAAATGAAATTCAATTTGACTTCACAGTGAAAGAGCAACTGAGTTATTTTCATACTCGGTGAATTGTGCAGCAATCACGTTAAGCGGATTGAGTAGAGATCAAATTGAAAAAATGAGATTTGAGTAGAGATAATGAACCCTCAGAATGTCACCTGCTTAAAAAACCCATAGACCAAGGCAACAGTCCATATGGTATTCTGAAGAATATTTCGAATTTCACGAGTAAGAAACTCATTCCATACGAACATGGTTTCATACAAAACACTCCCAGTCTTGTTATCACAATTGTTCTTCTGGAGACTCCTCATCACATGGTAAGAGTAACTAAAGAAGAAATCCTTTGTAAGGTCCACCATGCCAAGGAGCTTCTTGTACCTAGGCAGCCAAATATGAAAACTTCAATGACCGCAATCAATTAATCAAACAAACATTCCATTGGAAGAATATAGGAAAAAGTTTCAACCAGCATTTACAAGGTCAAAGACTACTGTTCCTCATCTTTTTTCATATGAAACAAAAACATTGATAAAGACAGATTTGAACAGCTATGGAGAAGATAAGAGACATCCTCCTCAGCCTTCAAATACGAAATTGACAGCCTTGCATTTCTAAGCACATACACTTTGCAAAAATGTACTTAGACGAATATAGTCATCCACTTAGTAATGTAACAAATAGGATTCATTCAAGATACTTGTCTTGTTGACACCAATCTCAACCCAGTACTTGATTTTCTACCATCCCTTTGTTTTCGTTTCAAGTCCAATAGTTTTTTTTTTCGTATCCACCACTCCCATCTAATTGGTAGTATCATTAGCTTTGATTCAACTTTTTCTTACCCTACAAATCACATATTCGGTTTTTCAAAAATGAATTCAGGCCACACCCAGTGAAAACAAAATTTCTTCAAATTGTATAACGAAATCATACAACAAAAGGACATCGAACTGATAGAGAAGAATGATCTCCATAGCACGCACTCATGATATTTCTGTTGTTTCAGGGAATCAGAAAAAGGTTTAGGAAGATAAAACCAAATCGAGGGTGCAGTTTTCCTCTTCTCTGATACATAACCTAGCCTTCAATCTCACAAATTTGGTGCTGTTAATTAGAAACCTTTGAGTCCTTTCAAGATAAATAATTTAAACTTTACCGATAATACTTTTTCATTATACGTAGTATGATTGATATGTTACACCATAAAATTATACAATATCTCACTCCTTTTGTCATCAAAGCTACAAAACCACCACCTCACAAAATAATACCAAAACTATCTTGTTACCTCCCCGAGGCCAAAACCACTGAAAACTTTTTCACTATATTTTCCTACTCCTCCCTTCGGGTATCCCCCTTATGAAAGAAGATAACAAAGTACGGTAACAAGATCACCATTGTTATCATGACTCCAGGATAGTGAAAACTATACTAGCATATGATTTCTTTACATTAAAACAAAAATGGCAAAGATAAACTAACAGACCACCATATGCTATAATAAAGTTCAATAGCTGCAAGAAGAATACTCTACTTAATTAGAAAGAATGTTTCAATCAATTGCACCAAGCCTCACAAATAAAAAATTTTTAACCAACAAAATTTGGGTCTTTTAGATTCATTTTCGGTTTTTTATTAAGTCAATTTTCAAATGAGCCAAAGTACATTCGTAAAATAGAAGTTTCCAAGGTCATTGACCACAATAGTTGACGAACCAAGTCTGCCATTGACCAAAGGGGTTAGTATCAGGCCACGAAGAATCAAACCCAAAGGATATGCCATAGAATACACAATGATGATTAATTAAGATACATTTTTTCAATTCAATGGGAAGCATAAAGACATTATAACGCAACCAAACAGTTCGCACTAGGTAAAGTTGTCCAAAATTAATGAAATACCTTTTTTAAAAGAGTTTAAAAGAAGGCAGTGAAACAAGAAAAAGCTGAGCACGGTTTTCAGTTGAAGAAAAAGGATACCGAAGTAGTCTTTTAGCCCTTCAGCATTTACATATTTCATAAAGATGTCAGAAAAAATTAATGATAACAAGAAGGATACACCATTGTTCCTCAAGGGTAATAAAAGAATATGAAAGGCACTTAGAGAAAACTGTTAAAAACAAACATGGACAAGCATAAATCAAAGGCAAAACCCTATAACCTGTTCTCATTTTGATAGGCAACCATGTTGGATCTAACTGTGGAATTTGGTAGGGGGATAATCTCACATTTGGAGATGGCATACACATTGTGACCACAGATTTCACCAATTTGCCTTCTTTTTGTAATTAGTAGCAGGTAGTAAGGCCCCAGAAATTTAATAAAACCTGACATATAAAGAAAAGAAAAATGATCAGAACTATAACCTGCATAGGACAGAATTGTGCAGCGATCTACCTACCAACAATGCCATAGCAAGTTGTGACAAACTTAAGTCCTCCTGTGGCCTTGTTTCCTTCATGTATTCTTCTCAGTAGGTCAGAGCACTCCCTGTCAGTATATGTGGTAGGATCTTCGCAGATATTGAGCTCTGAAGGCTCCAACCTATCAATTTTCAAGAGTTTCCAATATTTTCTACTTTTATCCCTGCCTACCATATAAAAGTTCTGCAACCAAAAAACACAAAAAAAGGGAAATAAAGCTAAAAAAGTTGTCAGACAAAACAAGTGACATGGTTTCTTTAATATTCGCGAACACAAATAAAAGAAACAAACTAACTAATTACCCGAACTAAGGATCCATACTTCGTGTACTAGAATTATTGTGACATGCCCGATAAAATGTATACTTCAAAATAGCTACCGAGTAACAACTGTTCTCAAACAGTAGTTTAAATCCAGCAGAAGGCAATCATCAGACAAGTATTAAAGCAGCTTCAAACAGAAGATAGTAAATATTTACTTACTTTCAAGTTCTAATGGTAGCTTTTATAGCACACAATGCAACCATTTCAGTAAGAAAAAATTTTAGCTCAAACCCGGTCACCAACCAGAGGACAGGAAGGTGTTAATAGGCTCAGAGTGCAGAAAGTTTCAAACCCCTACAAAATTTCTAACAAGATTTCACTTCTACGGCTTGTTGATTGAACTAATGTTCAACTTAAGGCGTTTTAGGAAAGACGGTATGTTAGCTCATCATAGCGAGATCCAACTGTAATTTTACTCTGAAACTTTTTCCTCTCAAATTGATTATCAAGAAATCAAAAAAATATGTTAACAAATCAAGGCATATAGTAAACACCCGAATGCAAAAATTTAAGTGCAGCAGCATCGAGCATTCTACATGACTGCTAATGCATCAAAAACTTATCAAATCACATTTTTACTCCAGAAATAGCAAAAGAAAGATCACACCTAAACTAGTCACGGTACCAAGAACTGTCAACGTAAAAGAAGATATACCGATCGAGTCTCGTATAGTCTGAATTTCTGCATAATTGCTTCGGGAGGTGGCACATGAGGAGTATCAGGCTGCCCATCTTCGTTTCGCTGCTGCGCATCTTCCAAAACATCTGCCATTGTATATCTCTCCTTCACGGTCCCAAACCCGAGTCCCGGGGGGTGAATTAACTCAGTATAATCTATCACAGAAGCCCACTTGCTACCGACTTCTAAACCCCGTAATCACCCTCAGGTTGCTTCAGGTACAGCATTCCCCGACCAAAATCTACAATCAATAATCAAAACCCGAACAATTTCCCTACCTCTCAAAAGTCCAATAACTGAATATACAGAAACCCACCAGCTGATCTCTGATCAAGTTGGCAAAAGAATCAAACTTGGACACGATTCAACATAATTGAAGTTTCTCCTCCAAAGAAACAAAGCAACCAGCGCCAAGCAATAAAAAATGCAGAAAATGCAGAAAATTCGAGAATAATTGTAGAGAAGATGTAAATTATTTTGCTGTGAGAAGGAAATAATGATTGATTATGATGATGATGTAATTTGTAATATAGAAAAATAGTGGGATTGGGATTTTATCAAAATTCTAGAGAGAGGATGGAAGACGGACAGGTTGGATCCGTAAGGCAATTCAAAACCACAACTTATTTAGTTAGTTGGTGAAGAAAGAATATGCCATAATTTAATTTCCATTTTCATTTTCACCTATATATTTTTGGTAAACAAAAAGAAAACTATATTTAAAATGATTAATATTTTAATTCTTAAAAAAATTGCCTCCTTTTTACAGCCAAATAGCTCAGCTTTAAGTTATCTCAGGTTTCAAGACGATAATTACTTCAGATGAATGATGAAAATCATTGGAAAATTGAAATCTACAAGTTTCTCCATTTTAAGTAGAATCAACATAGATTTATCATAATTTGGATAAATTTGAATACATTGATTTCATTGTTTGAGAATTGAATTATTTTTTGTGAAACTAAGGTATTCTAATCATTAACCAGTGTAGTTCACTAAAAATTATTCGACATCAAACTCATCTCGGATGGATTCCTCCACATCCATCTCATATACTTAAAAAACAATAGTGGTATTGGTTTCATATAGAATATATATATTTCATTGTCAAATAGAAATGAAACGTATTCAAAATCATCATTGTTTGAATCATGATGCTTGTTCATGGAAACGTGTATATTTTTCCAATAGGTTTTGGTTTCATATAGAATATAGATGGCTTTCAATATCAAATAAAAATTAAGCGAATTCAAAATCATCAAAATCTTTTGAATCATGATGCTTGTTGGTTGATGGTAAACGTGTATATTTTTCCAATAGATAATTTGACCATTCAAAATCCACCACTTCCCATGTTGGATAAACATAGTTGATTGTGTCTTATATTATAAGTGTGTCCTTTACATATTTTGTTCGTACAAAGTTGAATAACTCTTTAGAGTAATTTGGCAATCTAAAAGTGTAAGATATAAATGAAGATTTGATTGTTTTTTAAGAAAATTAGATAAAGATAGGGTTAATATATTACAAAAGTAATTCAAGAACTATTTCAAATGAAAACTCCTTTTTTTGCTTTTGTTCCAGCGTACCTTCTTTCATCCGGCTAAGTTGTATCCGTCCGATAGATATGTAAGAGGTTAACTCCTCTTGAAAAAAACATATGCTACTTCATTATCATCAAAATAAAAAAAAATTTCAACATATTGGAGATAATATTGCATCAGATTACATGATGTTGATGTGTATAGTATGATCAAAATTCCAGATAAAAAGACAAATTATTTAAAAAGATAGATAATTAAACTAAAATAACAATACAAGTAACCAAATCTTAAAAAAAAAAATGATAAATAAGCTATCTCAAGAAACAATGGAAGTCAACGTAGCTGCCGACCATCAATCCTCCACGTAAAATATCGCTCAATTATCATGATTATAAAAATCAAGATTTGTGTTTTGGTCAGAACTGAAAATTGGATTTCTATGAATAAGTTGAACGAGAGTCGATAGGTTATTTGATAAAGATATTTCAAATACGATATGATATTTTTAGGATTAAAATTAAACCGTAAGAAATCATTCCCAATCAATAAAAAAAACCTTTTTTTTCTATACAATTTATGTACGAGAATAAACGTTGGCATCTCCAATTGAGTATTGTCACATTCCAATTTCGTCGTATATTTGCTTCAAAATCCATTAGATGTAACACAATATGCACATGTTTTATATATTTGTTATCGTCGATAGTCACATTGGGACCCGAGAATACGACATCCTTGAAAGAACACCTCTTGCCTTGAGAACCGACGATACACCATTGAATGAACACCTCTTGTCCCGAGGACCGACAATCCTACATCATGAGCTCGAGGTAAGAGGACCGAGCCAGTAGCCAAACACTCAAGCACATTATATTATTCCCACCGATCACGCATCCGATGTCACAATATGAGTACACGTTGAATTATTCTCATCCCGGTAATTCAGGACGATAATGTCGTCTGAAGAATTGGTCAAACTCGCGTACAACGTCAGCCCGTAAGACCCGATCAAGGGCATGACACGCGAGATAACATGTCTGCAATCACCGCTTAGCCCTTCTATAAATACTCAGTTATGCCCCACCTTACATTCATTCAAAAAATTGTAAGCTCTCTACCTTATAATACACACTTGTTATCTATTCCCGAGCATCAGACCTAACTTAGGTATCGAAGGGATTTCGTCGGAAACACTTCTGGCCCTCTCTGACTGGTGTCTGTGACTGCAGGTCATCAAAAGAAACTTGTTCATCCCTCGAGGACAGTTCTCGACGCCTCTTTTTGTTTGCAATCTGCCGTGTGATCAATAACGACATTCATATTCCTACGACTCAAGTAGCTCGGTGTTCAAGGACATATTCTCAACCTCTCGTCTTGGTGGCAGCTTACCGACCTGGGAAAATTCGGTACAATCGATATCCATAGAATAGATATCCATTGTCTCATAAACTTCTATCTGAAAATGTATTACTAAAACATCCTTGTCTTGTACAAATTAACTGCGTCCCACGGGCTCAAAGGTGCCTACCAGCCTACCACGCATATTGTGTTTTTTCCATGAGTGATTTTACACTTAGTGGTCTATTTTAAATATGAGTTGTTAGAGAAATTAAGAAATTGATTTGAACGCAAATATGCTTTCTTAAGGAAATAATGCCCCGCTATGTTGCTGCTACATAATGGCTATCTTCCTCTATGAAGAATTGAAACAAGAATAAAATTTATATACATCAATGTATAAATTTTCCCAAGAGGATTTAGAAAATATATGACTGCTTTATGATGATTAGAAATAAAATGAAAAACGTTGTCAATATTGCGAGAACACATGTCTATATAAAAACCAGTTTAATTATCCGGGAAACATCGTGCACTTCCATAAACAAATATATCTTCACCAATATATACCATTTTAGGAATAGACACTTGATTACTTAAAACATTGTACTGTTTCATAAAAAAAAAAATTAAAATAATAATAATAAAACAATAATCCGGAACTAATAATAATTAATATAAATATCATTAATGTTATGACAACATAGTCTTTTTAAAATATAACTACGTTTTCAGTCTTTTCAACTGTTAATATGTGGAAAATTGTATATATCTTCGTAGGTTAATCGCAGTAGCTTTTCTTTGACATTTTGTACGTGAAGAACTCAATCTTCTGCTATTGCCAATGATTGAGAATGATTTAATAGTGGGACTGGGAATGAAGGAAAATGTGAACTTTGGCTTTCACATTTCATTTGCCCTTTAATGTACCTATTTATTATTCATATAATTAGTTAACCATGCCGCTGTCTATATCAATATTATATAATTTTCCCCACTACGCTGAGCTCTAGTCCTCTTCGATGGCATCTTATATCTTCTTCTTCGTTTCCCACAGACAGCGCCAATTGATGTAGCCAAATAGTTCAGCCGACGAGCGGTTACCACGTCGAGGACCTCAGGGACGTCGGGCGTCGGGGATTGGAGAGTGCGTGCGTATTCCTGCAACCAACGAACACTCGTCAAAGGACGCCAGAGATGTGTCCGGCGACGCCTCTCCGATGCTTAAGTCAACCGTGCGCGAGAGTTAAATGAGAGCAATATAAGTTGTGTGCGAGAGAGTGCAATAATGAGTGAATGAATCTGAGAGAGTAAACCTGGGGTGTATTTATAGAGGGGCTAGGCAGGTGAACCGGTTCGCTTGCACGTCCTGTCGAGACGTGGGTGAGGTCGTGCGCACGTCTTCCGCATAATCCGGCCCACGTTTTCCGCTTTTTGCGGAAGTGTTTTAACACGTCGGACTGAAGTTCTCGGGGGAGGCCTCGAACTTAGGTTGTCTCCTCAGGCTCGGGCGATTCCCGAGCGAGTGGCAAGACCTCGGTCAAAAAATCCCGAGCACCGAGCTCTATGCGTGCTTCTTGATGATGTAGGTAGGGTCGATGCTTGGTCCTCGGGTCTCGAGCTACTAATGGGGGGCAGCAATATATATATATATATATAAAGAGATGATACAGTGGGCACCATTTATGGGCACCTTGTGGGCACCGGGGTGTCGTGGCACTTTCTGATGCTGCCACGTTACCTCGGTGCCCACAAGATGCCACAAATGGTGCCACTGTATCAAGTTTGTATATATATATATATATATATGAGATGATGGATGCTGAGTAAAGGTTGATCGATGCCTTTGTAACATCAGTAACCACAGACAACGGGTCAAAGGTCATCGAAAGTGTTTTCGGCGAAGTCTCTTCGATGGTTAAATCAGGTCGGGGATCGGGTGCAAAGGGAGCAAAAAGAGAAAATATATGTGAACTAATAGCCGGATGAAGATGTGAATGAATATGAAAGAGAGCATATATGATATTTATAGAGGGGATAGTCGTTGGCTATGAGCATATTACCCGGCATGTGATATGCTGGGGCTCTTTTCCAGGCGCGCGATGGGCTGGGGCACTTTTCGCAACGAAGATCACGCTCAGATTGATGGTTATCTCGGACGAGTTTGTCTCCATGTTCATTTGTGATTTTAGAGTCTAGATAGGCGTGGAGTGGTCGAACTCTTAGAGGCATAATCTTCTCGTAGAGCATCAAATTGGGGGGGTAATATCGGGTATCTCCTGGAGTAATCCTTCCGAGCTCTCTGGGCACCTCGGTATGTTGAGCGTGCAGCTCGATCCTCGGATCCCGATGTGATATTTCGAAATATAGGCTGTGGCGATGAGCGTGCAGCACAAATCCACTCCATGATAGCGGGTGAAGATGTGAATGAATATGAAATGGAGCATACTTGGTATTTATAGAGGGGATAGGCGGTGGCGATGAGCGCATACCAATATATACCATTTTAGGAATAGACACTTGATTACTTAAAACATTAGTACTGTTTACAATAAAAAAAATTAAAATAATAATAATAAAACAATAATCCGGAACTAATAATAATTAATATAAATATCATTAATGTTATGACAACATAGTCTTTTTAAAATATAACTACGTTTTCAGTCTTTTCAACTGTTAATATGTGGAAAATTGTATATATCTTCGTAGGTTAATCGCAGTAGCTTTTCTTTGACATTTTGTACGTGAAGAACTCAATCTTCTGCTATTGCCAATGATTGAGAATGATTTAATAGTGGGACTGGGAATGAAGGAAAATGTGAACTTTGGCTTTCACATTTCATTTGCCCTTTAATGTACCTATTTATTATTCATATAATTAGTTAACCATGCCGCTGTCTATATCAATATTATATATAATAAGATATCGACCTCTATGATAATTAACTTTATCATTTTACCGAATGAACACGAATATCCATTTTTTCATTCAATAAAAGATTAACATAATAATTTAGTTTTATAAAGTTAAAAAAAGACAAACTAAACGGTTTCTCTTAACACAGCTATTTCAATTTTTAAAAACATATTTATTTAAATAAGAAATCTATCACATAAATTATCGTTGCCTGGGTGGGTGGCTAGTGTTAATTAAAATGTAAACGATACCGACTTTCAGGACCCCAAAGGGCCACAACCCTCATGCTCGTGTGTGTGTGTGTTTATATATATATATATATATATATATTGGATTATTGAGATTTTATGCAGTCAACCTTTGATACAAAGCTTATATTTTGAGTATGCATGTACTTTAAATGATTGAATTTCAGTCAGACCAAAAAGAAAAATTTTATCCACTTTTAAGATTCCGTGTTTTGTGTACTTTATCTCTGGTTTAGAGCACCGCGCCTGACAATCACTTCGTCGATTGTAGGGGACAATTCATATTTATCTTGAGAGAACTTCCGACTCTGAGATATTTTTCCAGAAAAACCTCGTGCCACCATTGATCCCACCAGAAAACCTTGAACGAGAGTGCTACAGTTGATTTCAAGCTCTCTTGTACCAGCTTGGAGTTGTATCAAGGCCGAACTGAGAAAGCGAAGAGGAGCTTTGGGAGTTTTGTTCTCGATTTCCAGCCGATTTCGGAGCACCGTAAGAATCACGAGTAGTGGTATAAACTGATATCACTCTAGACGGGATAGAACACTTGAGATTGATATGACCCGAGTGTCCCTGAAATCAAATATTTGCTTGTCTTCTTGTTTTTGTTTGTTGAACGTGAATATTTGTTTGCTTGCTATACAATAAGATTTACTGTTGGTTATGTTGATGTATCTTGAAATGGTTTCATTCATATTGAGCCTGAAACGAAGCACAAAAGGTAGAATAGCCGAGAGTGCGAGAGACGTTTGGGGCATATAGTCGAGTGGCTTAGGATGTAGATCGACTCCTGGAGCCAGAATACTCACTATAGTTTCACCAAAGTCAGGGGTTTGAGATATTGGGCACCACCCCAAATGGGAGAGTCGGTGACTGGCTTGAGATCTGATTCCTCGGGGTCCCAAGTGTTAGAGTAGATGCCCAACTAGCCAACTTGTGGCGTGTGGGTTTTCATTGACTCTTGTACAAACGATCTTTATATATGATATTCGCATTCTTTTAATATGGCATTCTTTACTTTCATTATGTGTGTAATGATTTACAATTGTGTTGAGTAAAGGCCTAGATTACACTAAAGCGTATGTTAGATGTGATAGTGGGTATGACGGCTATCATGAAACACATCTAATAGTCGCTGTGTATTCTGAACATGTTCCTAGTCGATTGGGCATCCACTCCATGATAGCGGGTGAAGATGTGAATGAATATGAAATGGAGCATACTTGGTATTTATAGAGGGGATAGGCGGTGGCGATGAGCGCATTACCGACGTGTGATATGCTGGGGCTCTTTTCCCGGCGCGCGATGGGCTAGAGCGCTTCTCACAACGAAGATCGCGCTCAGATTAATGGTTATCTCGGGCGAGGTCGTCTCCGTGATCCTTGGTGATTTTAGAGCCTAAAGAGACGTGGACTGGTCGGGCTCTTAGAGCATAATCTTCTCATGGAGCATCAAATTGGGGGTAATATTGGGTATCTCCTGGAGTAATCCTTCCGAGCTCTCTGGGCACCTCGGCATGTTGAGCGTGCAGCTCGATCCTCGGATCCCGATGTGATATCTCGGAATATCAATATGTAATCTCATGAAAATCAGTTATAAAATTTAAAACTTAGTATCAAATGATATAAGACATGGTCTGGTTAATTAATCACGTTGTCTGATGGAAAACATTTCATGCTCTTCAGAGCTTGAAGGGTTTAGAAATTGTAAGGAAAAGTAATCCATTTATACATATTTGACATCTTATTATTCATGCATTTAAATACTTGTACTTATTTAAAAAAAATAGAAACACAATCTCAAAAAAAAAATGATAGAAGCATGATGCAAAAGGCTTCGGAATAAATTATCAATACACCTTCAAAGAATAAGTAAATGGATTGATAAAACTCCATCTCAATTATATGCACACAGTATGTATGGTTAACATGCCAAAATTACACGTAATGATAATAATAATTCATTTGACATGTCAAATCATAATAATTAAATGCTATAACAACCAGTACGTTTTTTTCTTTGTTTTCAAAAAATCTGGGATTGTTTGTAAAGTCATTGATCAATTATTTCTAATGGCCTCACATAATCGCTTGGGAGCATTAAACTTTAGTGCAAGTGTACTAATTGTTGGAGTATAATAATTACTCCTGCTATGTAGAACGATCGAATCGCGACGCTTGAGTTGTTATACAGTTCAAAAGATTGGAGTTGCACCATTATCATCACCTATAATTTTTGATAAAACTAAATCGCTCTATCTTACAATTGATATCACAGTCAAGATCACGAGTTCGATTCCTATTGATTGTAATGAGTACAATTATTGGGAGGGAGATTTTTGAAGTACAACCTGCTAGGTAGAGCGTTTCAAAAGATTGAAATAGCATCGTTACCACCAGCTGTAATTTTGAGTAAAACGACAAACGCTCGATACTATATTAACATTAATTAAGATCAGCAAGTTACATAAATACTTGAAACATGTTGCGTTCAATCTACCACTAATTAAACACACGGGATAATGATTATTATATTCAATTAAATAAGTAATTTATTTTATAGCTGTCAATTAGATTAAAGAATGTAAATTACTTGCAGTATTTAATAATTTTTACGAATTTAATATTAATTATTAAAAATATTTAAATTTAATTTTATAACATTATTCCAGATGTAAAGAATTAAGTAAATATATTATTATTTATGAATTACACATCACAATAATCTTTAAAACGATCATTCTCGACAAACGCTTAAAACATTTTGCTTCTATCGATTATTATTAACTTTTCATTTTTCACAACCCGAAATGGCTCAACCCGAACCTGATTTTTTTCGGGTGGGTTCGGGTTGGGTTATCGGGTTGAAGTGTATTTAGTGTTAATTTGGGTTGATCGGGTTGGGTTCGGGTCGGGTTGAATAAATTTTTTTTAAAAAACTCTCAACCCGAACCCAACCCGAACCCGAACCAACCCGAAATGGCTCAACCCGAACCTGATTTTTTTCGGGTGGGTTCGGGTTGGGTTATCGGGTTGGGTCCAAATTTGACACCCCTACTTGTTTGTATGAAAAGAGTAGAGATTTCTTAACAAGATTACCTTTTTGTTCTTTTTATTACTATTACTATTATTTGTTATTGAGAAAAAAAAAACATGTTTTTCATGTGATTTCTTATTACTTTGATGGCATTTAAAGCTTTCGCACCTAACACGCACACACATAGTTTACAGTAAGAAGTACATTTCTTCGTCGCTGAGAACCCTACCACAACCGTAGACACTCCATTTTCAAGGAGTTTTACATGATGTCTGTATCTTCAAACATCGGATTTTGAACGCAATAAATTCTATACAGGAGTGTTTCTAATTTTTTTTTAATAAAGGTTATAAATTATATACCGGAGTGTTTCGTAATTTCTTTTTAAAAAGTTATCCTATAAGAGAGCTAACAATTTATATAGGTCAGAGATTCGTTGGTACATATAGATTTAAATCGAGAGATATGCGCGGGTAGGCAAGGACCTGTTGTGAAGCTCTCTGTTCACAATTAATCCTTTAATCTCAAGCAATGGGTTATTAATCACTAAATAAGTTTAGTAAATCTAATCTGGTTCACATATATAAAATTTTTTTTTCCAACCAGCAGAAGCGTAAAGGTTCAGCTTGCATCGTAAATATTATTTATGTACAAGAATACTTCATGTTCCACGAGGGTTACAAGCTAAGTTTATATCTGGAGATGGTATTTCAGTTGATCCTAGTAAAACAGAGGCAGTGATCAATTGACCTAGACCAAAATCAGTGCCAGAAATTCGAAGTTTTATGGGTCTTGCAGGGTATTACCGACGGTTTATTCAGGATTTCTCGAGTATTGCAAAGCCTATAACACAGTTGACACATAAAAATACACCCTTTGTTTGGTCAGAAGCATGTGAGAACAGTTTCTTGGAATTAAAGAAACGATTAACTATCGCACCAGTATTGACAATTCCTTCGGGTACTGGTGGATTTGTCGTGTATTGTGATGCATCTCACCAAGGATTGGGGTGTGTTTTGATGCAGCGAGGACATGTGATTTCATATGCCTCAAGACAGTTGAAACCGCATGAAATTCGATACCCAATTCATGATCTTGAATTAGCAGCCATTGTATTTGCATTGAAAATATAGCGACATTATTTGTATGGTGAGAAATTTGAGATCTTTTCTGATCATAAGAGTTTGAAGTATCTGTTTTCCCAGTCAGAATTGAATATGAGACAACGAAGATGGCTGGATTTATTAAAAGATTTTGACTGTGAAATCAAATACTACCCAGGAAAATCTAATGCAGCAGCTGATGCACTGAGTAGAAAGATTTGTGCACTGTCTTTAACTACGGTGGGTATATCTAGATTGATAGAGGATTGTTGTATTTCAGAATATGTGTTTGAGACAACTGTGAAGCCGACGAGAATTTGTGCTGTCAGTGCTGAACCTGATTTACTAATTCGAATTAAGGAGGCACAAAAGAAGGATTTGAATATACAGAAATAAGTTGAGTTGGTAAAATCGGGACATTCATCGGAATATCACATAGATGCTGATGATAACTTGTATGTGAATAACAGATTTGTTGTTCCCGATATTCCCGATTTAAGACATCAGATTTTGAATGAAGCCCATAGAAGTAGATTCAGTGTGCATCCTGGAGGCCGAAAGATGTACAATGATTTGAAAAAGCAGTAATGGTGGAAACTAATGAAGCCTGATGTGGCTAATTTTGTTTCAAAATGCTTAACTTGTCAGCAGGTGAAAGCCGAAAGAAAGAAACCTGCTGGTTTATTACAAAGTCTATCAGTTCCTGAATGAAAATGAGATCACATTTCCAGGACTTTGTAACGAAATTACCAAAATCATCTCGAGGTTGTGATGCTATTTGGGTGATTATCGATAGGTTGACAAAATCTGCGTGTTTTATTCCCTATCGAATGACCTATCGACATGATCAAATGGCAAACCTTTATGTTCGGGAAGTGGTAAGACTTCATGGAATACCAAAATCAATTGTCTCTGATAGAGATCCCCGCTTTACTTCACACTTCTGGAGTAGTGGACTTTGTAACGAAATTACCAAAATCATCTCGAGGTTGTGATGCTATTTGGGTGATTATCGATAGGTTGACAAAATCTGCGTGTTTTATTCCCTATCGAATGACCTATCGACATGATCAAATGGCAAACCTGTATGTTCGAGAAGTGGTAAGACTTCATGGAGTACCAAAATCAATTGTCTCTGATAGAGATCCCCGTTTTACTTCACACTTCTGGAGTAGCTTGCAACAAGCTTT